>PVJS01048021.1:0-15218 GCA_004027185.1 Glis glis
TGAGGAGGGGAGGGGAGGGGAAGGGAGGGGAGGGGAGGGGAGGGGAGGAGAGAACACCAAACAAAATACAAATTAGATTTTCAACAGGACTCAAACAAATGTGTTTGATTGTATTTGCTCACTCACTTTAATGTCTCGGCAGAGCAACGTGAACCTAAATGAACCGTTTTTGGATGAGCAGGTGCTGCCGTTATTCTCATTACATTATTCCAAGTATTACTGATTGTTTTGTGGTAATAAAGAAACATTCCCTACAATGATTGTGTTTTAATAAATTCGGTTCTTATTTTCTCTTTCTTTTTGCTCAAATCCAAGCACATAAGCAACACCAGTCATCTGAATGCCCTATTTAAGGTAAGCTGTGTTTTAGCAAAACCATCTGGAAGCAAAGTTGCTAGGGTGCCCTTGCTCTTGGAGCCTTGGTAGGGCAAAGGTTATTACATTACCTGAGTCACTAGTCCATTTGACCATTTAAAACTAGATTAAAGTTTAATGTCATATTTTAAAGAAGGAACTTGAGAGTTCTTATTTCCTGTTATAGTATTTCTGTCTTCCTCTTTCTTCTTCTTCTTCTTCTTCTTCTTCTTCTTCTTCTTCTTCTTCTCCTTCTCCTCCTCCTCCTCCTCCTCCTCCTCCTCCTCCTCCTCCTCCTCTTCTTCTTCTTCTTCTTCTTCTTCTTCTTCTTCTTCTTCTTCTTCTTCTTTATTCTATGATACTGTGATAGTCAATATTTCCCATGTGTGAGACCCTAGGTTTGATACCTAGCACCACAAAACATAAAAACAAAATTGCAAAAATGAAATTTCCCCAGTATCTATATTACAAACTTGGGGTCAGGCTGCCTGAATGTTAAATTCTGAATCTGCCACTTTCTATGATACCAGGCAAGTTATTTCCCTTTAATAGCTTGGTTTTCCTCATCATTAAACTGAGAATATTAAGATCACTTTATAGGGCTACTGTGGCAATGAAATAAGACCACACAGTCACATCCTTAACATAGTGCCTGACACATGGCAAGGTCCCCGATGCATGCCAGCGATGAGCAGCTGCTCCTCTGCGAGATGTTTCTTCACTTTCCTTCAATATCCCATTGATAGGCACAAAGTCTTGCCACTTGCATTTGCAGCATGTAATCAAAAAAATAAACTCCTAAGGGAGAAGACAGGTGTTAAGAGTTCCGCTCAGAGTGGTTTACCAAGTTCTTTAATAATACATGACACTCCGTAAAATATACAAAAGGTTTCTAACTCTAAGATCGGGAATTAATAAATATAACTTGACTCGCAAAGAAGACATAGAACACTATTATGTTATTAAGAACCATCTGTAACAGGCATCATAATGTCTCACATGCTGGGTTCAGTATCATTGGCCAAACGAAAATATACGAAGTGCTTCATTGTAGGGGTATAAATTTCTGGTGCTGTTGTTAAAGCAACAAGAGGGTCTTGGTAGAATATTCCACTGATTTCTTCTTGCTGACAATGAGGATGGAAAACAGGTTCCTAGTGGTAATTTGAACCATGTCTATGCCATGTAGCAACGAGGCTTTTTGGATTGTTACGAGTATAATACCATTAATCATTTTTCTTGGCATGGAATTCCTGGGTCTTGGAGAAAGATACAGGAATCTCTAGGTCTTATCTGTCCAAGTTCTTATTCAGAGTTTTTTTTTAATAGAGAGAGATATTTTAATTGCCCAAAGTGGGAGAAAGTAGAAGTCAGTCAAATATAGCAGCTATTTTATGGCCGTGCCATGATGCTGCATAATAGTTCAGGAGAACAGGAACGAAAGCTGATTCCCATTCTCATTGCCCTGGGACTTTCAGGTAGACTGAGCGTAATTACTTTCATTGGAGTACAGCCAAGGTGTCTGTGTTATGAGCATCCCATTTTGGACAATTTGTGCTGTGGGATCATTAATGGTGAAACGTGCTTAGTGCCCAAATTCTTCCTTCTTACAAAGCAGCCAGCAAGAAAGAAAACTTGAGGAGATTATCTTATTCATCATTCCGATTCCAAATGGAGCAGGGGATGGCTCAGACTGTTTTCTGTAAGTGTCAATATGATCTGGGGAACTTTGAGGCATTTAAATGAGGAGTATTAGCAGATGGAGTCATTAATATTCACTCTCCGTCCTTCACCTCGGTTCAAAGGGACGTGTAGCAACTTGCAGATAGAAACTCCAAAATAAGACATTTGAGGATGAAAGAGAATTGAAGGCATCGATGTTTTCAGGTGTCAGAGTTAAGTAGATTATATCATTTTGGAAAAGGATTGGGGCTTTCATTTTGTACCTGCCAAACCATGCCAAAGTGCAGGACTTTCTCTCTTTTTTTTTTTTTAGTTGAAACTAGAACATAGTAGGTTCTCACAATGTTGAGAAAATGAGTGGACAGCCACACCAGCGGTGACTTTTTCCTGATTATAGAACTCAAACCAAACCCTGCTGAGTGATTCCTTGTATTGAACAGGAACCTTTTTCTACACAAGAGACTAAAATTTTCAACTAAGCCACCATGCCTTGGCTTTTGTTATGTTCTTTACACAATTCCAAAATTTAGGTATATCTAGAAATGCCTTTAAAAATCTTGGGGTCAGGCCAGGCGTGGTGGCGCACGCTTGTAATCCCAGTACTTTGGGAGGCGGAGACCAGAGGATCAGGGTTTGCGGCCAGCCTCCTTTCTCTCTCTCTCTCTCTCTCTCTCTGTCTCTCTCTCTTTCTCTCTCTCTCTCTCTCTCTACTTAGTGAGGCCCTCTGCAACTTCGTGAGACCCGGTTTCAAAATAAAGTATAAAAAATAGGGCCGGGGGTGTAGCGCGGAGGTAGAACGCCCCTGCATTCAATCCCCGGTACCGCAAAAAAAAAAAAAAATCTTGGGGTCAAAATAAGTAGATTAATTTGACAGATATATGAAGGTTGCCATGGTTCTAATGAGAAGTAAAACACAGTTTCTGTCTTGAAGTTGAAAGAATCCTGAAGGGTAACTTATATATGTACCTGCCCCACTAAAATAAAAAAAATTAATAATAACCAAATAAAGCCTGAAATGCAACGCACAATATGAAAAGCATCACAAAATGTATAAAGTGCTTTGAAATGGATAAAGGTGGGTTGGGTTTTCATTGTGAGATTAAAAAAAATACTTTTATTAGTGCATTGTAATTATATATCATTGTGAGGTTCAAAATTATACACACCTACATGCCTACATGCACAGAGAACTTGGTGTATTTCCTTCAGCATCCCACCCCACTCCCCCTTTTCCCTCCCCATACATGTTAGTGAGATTGGTCGTTATAACCTGCATATATGGACATAACATTATTTGAACTGTTCCCTTCCTCACTCCTCCTTTTTCTCCTGCTGGCCTCCCTCCTCCAATCTCCTTCTACTATTCTGCTGGTCTCTCTCATTTATCTAAAGTCCTCTGTGTTTCCTGTTTTCTCTCTATCTTCCACACATGATTGAAAACATATGATCTTTCACTTCTGAGGCTGGCTGATCTCACTTAGCCTAATATTCTCTAGTTCCATCCATTTTCCTGCAAATGACATAATTTTGTTCTTCTTTATGGCTGAGTAAAATTCCATTCTGTTTTTATACCTTATTTTCTTTGTCCATTCATCTGTTGTTGAACACTTCGGGCGGTTCTAGATTTGTCTATTGTGAATTGTGTTGCTATAAATGTGGATATGCATGTAGCACTATAGTATTCTGACTTTAATTTTTTTTTGAAAGATGCTAAGGTGTGGTATACCTAGGGTCATATGATGGTTCTATTCTTAGTCTTATGAGGAACCTCCATCCTGATCTCCATTGTTATATTAATTAACAGTCCCACCAACAGTATATTGTGGGAGGTAGGAGGAAGATTGTCTTTGCAGGCAGAAATCAAAAGCAAAATGAGTTAGGCGAGGTGGCGCACACCTGTAACCCCAGAGACTGAGGAGACTGAGGCAGGATGATTACAAATTTGAGGCCAGCCTCAGCAAATTTGTGAGATCCTGTGTCAAAAACAAAAACAAAAACAAAAACCACTGGGGATGTGTGGTTCAGTGGTATAGAGCAACTCTGAGTTCAAACCTCAGTACCACAAAACAAGAACAATAACAAAAACAACAAAACAAAGCAAAAAAAACAAACGCAGCTCTTTAGGTATTTTAAAAACATACAGTTGATTTAAAGCATTGGATGTCCACATCTAGGAGAAAAGGAACATTATGTAAGTGATGGAGACTATATTTTGGAAGTTCTTAAATGTCAAAATAAGGCAATGGGGAATTAGCAAAGGTTTTGGGGCCATTCAATGTACTTTCTAAAAGTGACTTTGGAGCACAGTAGAACAGAATAGATTGGAAATAAATGGGTTTGTGTTGTTCAAATGGTAAGAAATATTGGCCCAGATTTATGTACTTTCAGTAGGAAGATTAGGAAGGCTTTCTGGTCACGTTTTGACATTAATTGCAATTGGCAATCCTATTTTTCAAGTTAGACACTTGTGGTGGTGGTGGTGGTTAATAAATTAACACATCTACCTTGACAATTTCCATCGAAGATATGTGGCTATTGTTTCTGTTCTGTCAACTATGGAGTAAGATGAGCTTACTGGTAATATTTTTTTCCAAAAACATATTAACATTATTTTGTTTAATATTTAATATATTTTTTTCCAAAAATATCAACATTATTTTGTTTATAAGCAAAAGCAACATTCTTCTGATGCTTTGCTTTCATCTGACCTGTTTGCCTTAGTGTTACTGTAGATTGTGGGCTGGGTTTTACCTTTATGATTTGTAATGTAACGCTTCTTTTAGTCAATAAGGCAGCATAATTAATACAGCAGCCATCAATTTCAATGTCAGAGATCCATGAGATGACTAGGAAGGGGCTTTAGTTATTCTCATTCTTTCCTTTTTAACCAACTAAAAGAAATTTTCTTGGTAAGGAAATTTTCAGCAAATTAAAAGTAAGGCGTACTCAAAATTAAATTTGTGTTTCTTAATTTCTACATTTAGCTCTGTTCTGGGTGTTATAAAAGTGGGAACTCCATAGTAAACAATAAAATGGAAAAGCTGAAAAAAAATAAGTCTAGAGGAACCAAGCAAATACCTCTAAAAATGGCAAAATTATCCTTGAGACCAAGAATACCACCCAGGTTCTCCCTGTTAATTAAAGGGAGAATGACAGCGTGCTGTGCTTTAAAGCAGCAGTGTTTTATTGTAGCTAAAGTCTTGTAAAATATATTTGCATATTTTTATCTGTTTTAATAAAAAGAAAAAAGAAAGGCAGGGAGCTAATTTTGATTGGGACAATTATATAATCAGAACAACATTATATCGTAGGCTAGTTAAAAGTTAATTTATGTAAGGAAATAACGAGTGCCATAATTGGATTCTCACCATCTTTCAGACAGGTACTGTGCGAATGGCTTTATCATTCCATTTCATCTTCACCAACGTTTTAAGAAGCATTATCAAGATTATTTAAAGAAAGTAAAATATTTGCTTTCGTGTTTTGAAGTTTAATAGCATCTCATTAAATTTTTCTACTAAAAAATAAAATCATTTGTTCTTTGAGTCTTCAATTGTTTAAATGCCTACACTGAGGTGAAATCATGCTTCTTGCATGTCATTTAGTCGGACAATGACACGCCACAAGCTGTATCGTACACTGCTTAGATGTTCTTCATGTAGGGAATTAATTAACACCATTGAACTCTCGTCATTTCTCGTGATGCCAAGGACTTCGTGGCATTTTTTTTCATATCTTCACCATAATTTTGGGAAGTATTATCAGTCTAATTTTACAGATGAGGAAATTAAAGTCCTAAGAGGTTTAATTAATTTGCTGAAAATCATAGACTCAGTCTCATCCCTAGAAATTGCAGGGTTTGGACAAAGTATAAATAAAAGGCTCCATGAAACATGGTGACATTTAATAATTATAATCCAAGCTATCAAAGTGGCAAATAAATATATAGCATTCCTCTCTCTTGACACATTTGCTTTCATAAGAGTAAAATTGAAAATACATGCAAATCTATGCTTTTTATAACACCAAAAATTGGTAAAACATTAAGGACTACATTTAATTATTCTTTTGTATATTTCAGTATTCTGTCTCTAGAACAGAAATATTTGAATGAATTTCTTATAGGAAAAGCCAAGGCCTGGTGGTACATGCTTATAATCCCAGTACTTGGGAGGCCAAGACAGGTTCAAGGTTAGCCTCAGCAACTTAGTGAGACCTTCAGCAACTTAGCAAGACCCTGAGACCCTATTTCAAAATAAAAATAAGAAGGGCTGGGGATGTAGCTCAATGGTAAAATGACCCTGGGTTCAATTCCCAGTACCAAAAAAATAAAATCTTTATATTATTTATTAATTATTACTATATACATTTTTTACTTAAATGTATTTTACTTGTCTTCATTTCAGCATAATTAATAATTGTGCTGATGTAAAACTACTTTTCACATAATTTCTATTATATTCATTGTAGTAATCTAAAGGATTAAAAATAAAGCATAATTGTATTCTACGTATGCAATATTTGAATAAACTTTATAAAAATTCAAATGTACACTGAATATATTTTATCAAAAATGTGAGTTAAATGAATGTAAAGAATCATAACATTGTGCTTCAAAGATATTTTAAATTTATTTTCTTCTAGCCAGGCGTGGTGGCGCACGCTTGTAATTCCAGTACTTGGGAGGTTGAGACCAGAGGATCCAGGTTCACGGCCAGCCTCAGCTACTTAGTGAGGCCCTCCGCAACTTAGTGAGACCCTGTTTCAAAATAAAGAATAAAAAATAGGGCTGGGGGTGTAGCTCAGAGGTAGAATTCCCCTGGGTTCTATCCCCAGTTCTGCCTCCGCAACTTAGTGAGACCCTGTTTCAAAATAAAGAATAAAAAATAGGGCTGGGGGTATAGCTCGGAGATAGAATTCCCCTGGGTTCTATCCTCAGTTCTGCCAAAAAAAATTATTTTCTTCTAAAACATTTTGAATTATTAAAATTAAGAAGTCAAATACAAAATATATTTAAAGAATTAAAATAATTTAAATAAAACTAATATTTTTAGCTTTTAAAATCTAATAAAATATTATTAAATGCTTTTATTTAAAAAATTACCATTTCTAGTGTTCAATATTTATTTAAATGCCAGTGTAAGGAGATGCTATGCTTCTCACCTATTATATTTAACATGCATACATACATGTACAAGTTGGATATGATATGAATTGTCTAATGTTTAATATCACAAAATATTCCTCAGTCGCCATTTATAGCTGTTGCAGAAACTGCTCTAATTAGGCGATACCTTTGGAGCCATTTGTTTCAGTACAACTTGGAAATGACACTTCATTATGCGAGAATTTATTGCATTTATGCTATCTGAGAGGAAGGTTTGACAAGTTAATTAATTTGTCTTTTCTTTTATCTAAACGCCTCTGCCGTGGCTCTAATCCTCCCCACTCCAAAGCAGTGCTCTTGTCCCATGTCCCCAGTGGCAATCAGCGAATGTTCCTGGCAACGGAGGGGAGCCAGCTTTCCTTCTGGGGACACAGAGCAAGAGGTGCGTAGACATAGACACATTTCCCTGGGTCTTGAATGTACTCATTGTGAGGATGGATACTGAGGGTGTGCCAGTGCTGAGCACAGGATCCCAAGTGATGGAGGTACCGGGGTCCTTCAGTGCATGGACTTGGTATGCTTTAGAGATGTAAACCCCCCTAACCTTCAGAGCCCAGTGCAGGGTCCTCTTTTCTAGGTCTATGGGAATAATGCCACGACGAAATAATAGAACAAATGCCATTCTGACCCTGACCTGGCCGATTCTGGAGCCTACAGTTTGCCGAGCCTACAGTTTGCCATACTAGTGCTTTCTTTACAAGCTCCGATGTGGGGCACACAGCCATTTGGGGCTGACTGGGAAGGAGAAGGAGAACAATGAGCTTCTGTTATAAGTGATTAAAAAAGAGAAAACAAACAAAAAAACAGGGACTGTTAAAATCCCTAGTAACCTCCTCTCAAACCTGCCTTCAAATATGAAGGGTCAGCGTGCACAGATGAATTGCATCTCTACAAATAACCTTTTCAAATTCTCTTTAGTCTGAGTTCTTTTTAAAATAAAATCTACAAACAAATAAATAAAACGTTTTTCTACGGAGGGTTGTCAGTTGGCCAAGAAGTTGCCCAAGAAAACAGATCCTCATTTCCTTAAGTAACAGGCGTTCCAGGAAAGATAGCATGCAAAATTTTTGACGTCATTGTTCATTCTCCTTAAACAAAAGAGAGCCCGGCCTACCTGTGCACATTCCTGTGTGTGACGCACAATGTAGCAAATGAAGAAGAGGGTATAAAAAGCCCTTCTGTCTCTGAAGAGCCTACAAGTGTGTTTCAAGTGCCGCCAAAGGAGCTGGATTTGAAGTAAGTGTTGGTGGTCTTTCAAAGCAGAATTTTCATGCTTTCAAGAATCTTTCTCTTCTGTAGTTGTCAAATTTTCAGGGGAAAAAACCTTTTACAGTGAGGATATCAATATTAATTAGATGTGAAGTTTCTTTTCTTTCTTTACCATCAAGAGTCACCTCAAAATAAACACATCCCTGTGTTGATATCATGAAGCAATGGTCATACGTAAATTGTGTGGATTGGGTGACGGGTGACGGCTGACTCTATGATGCTCTCTCCACACTTTTTGCTCTAATCTAAGGACATGATCAGAATCCAGCCAAGTAATCTAAGGTCTGCAAACAACCTCAAAGCAAGCAAAATGATTCACCTGCAACTCTTTCCGTGCCCCTGGCAATTTCCTATTTTAATTGAGGTGATGCCTTAAAAGAGTATTATTATCCCAGTATCAGTCTCTCAGCCTTGGCCGCTACACTTCACTTTCTGAGAAAATCGCTTGAATTCTATTGTGGATATTTTGCCTCGCTATCGACACATCTGTGGCAAAAACACATGAATGTTCTTGTGGACACTGACTTTTGCCTTTTCCCTCTTCTTCCTCAGTGGGGGGTGAATCCATGGAATTTGTGAGTAGAGAGTAACTTTTTATGCTCTGTGGTCTAGCACTGTCATAGGACAGGAAAAAGATAGAGACCAGAGAAGCTAAGTGTTGTTTTTTTTTTTTTTTTTTTTGGTCTATGTACCGAAGTAGGATTGCTTAGGAATAAAAATGTCCCATCTAAGACTGGGAAGTGAACCAAAGGCTGGAAATGCCTACCAACATTTTAGAACTTCTTTCTGGCTCCATTCTTTTTCTTTTTCTTCCTAGTTCCTCATATTATTTTTCTATGTTAGAATTCACAGCAGACTGTCTCTTTACCTTTTCTGGGCATCCCCCTTGTTTTAAAACTATTTTCTCATATTCTTTTCTGTAAGCTTATCAAAATTTGTCCATGTTGTATTCCATAACTGCCTAAATCTCAGTAATTTCTGAAGCTGCTAATCAGATAAACATATTTTTAATAAGGACATAAAAGCTAATAACTGCCAGAAAGTTTCAAAAATCCTATTAAGTATTTATGTTTTCATAGAAGACCAATATAATTCTTAGCATACATCCATATGAACATAGTCAGTGATAATTTTGAGACTAGGGATAACTATATAAAACTATAGCCAATAAAGACATGAATTTTTACATTTATACATAATAGATTATTAAATTATATATAGTTACTTTGGGGCTAGAGATCCAATCATTCTTGATAAATGCTTTTTTTTTTTTAAGTGGAAAAGAACAACATAGGTAAGGATGCTCAAGTCAGGAAGAAAACTGAAATTTCTTTTTTTTAAAAACATGCTCTATTGATGCATTGGAGTCTCACATCACAATGAATATCTATTTGATATTAACATACATGCACACAGCTCTTAGTGTTTAAGATTCTATAAGTTAGAAAGATCAGTGAGGATAGCGGCTCCTGAGCAGGATGTGTCAACAAAAGGAGCTCACTTCACTGTTGCCAGGGGGCCTCCAATGTGGAGAGAAGGCATCAGCAGATTTGTGATTTGTTGAGCTCCATGTGCATGTGCTGATATGGAAGTGATATCAACTCTTGACTCTCGCTATATCCTTTGGGAAGAAATTGTCATTTAAGCTGTGATATTCCCCTATTCCTGCCAAGGGACTCTTTTTGCTTATTATTTCTGGAACTATCATGGTTGGGTATCATTTCAAGGAGGATTCTACTTTCTATATAAAGATGCGGAACTCATTCAAAATGTTTGCCTCACATATGACAAAGCTTTCATATTGAAACCCACATTGTGAAATCTATTTCTCTATTACTTACAACAAGGTGTTTTGGTTTTCTTTCGACTTTTAGAACTTGCCTCTCTATTTATAAACATAAGCATCAGTAAAGTAGGGAGGAATGGTCCTGCTGCTTCTGTGACACTTGACGTAAATTGATGAATCTTTTGCAAAAATGAAAAAGAAAAATTCTATATCACCTTAAGCTATTTTTTAGTCTAATGGATTCAGTTCTGATCTTACTGTTTAGAAGATCTTAGCTTTAAGGAAAGTTGATAAACAGAGCTCTACCCCTCCCATGTGAAAGCACCTTTTAGTAGGATTATCTACTAATCATGGGCTTTGTACTAAAGTCTTCTTGGTATTTGCACATGCCTTATGAGCGGTGGGTGGAAATATACAGTTCAACAAAATTGCAAATGCCTATATACATCTATTTTTTTGTGTGAGAGTGGTACTGGGGATTGAACCCAGGGGCATTCTACCTCCAAGCTACACCCCTAACCCTATATTTTATTCTTTATTTTGAAGTGGTCTCACCAAGTTTCAGAGGGCTTCACTAAGTTGCTGAGGCTGGCTGCGAACCTGTGATACTCCTGTCTCAGCGGCATCTATTTCTTTAGAGAAAAATTGAAAGACGAAATTTCTCCAGAAGTAGGCATTGGTAGATAACCACTCTTCTCAGTGTGCTATTCAACTTGTTTCCCTTCTACATGAGAAAAAATACAGGTTTTTAGAATCTCATGAGAGATGAGTTTTATCTTGCACCCACTTTAATATATAGGAAGAACAGACTATCTTAAGTTGCCTGTCTTTCAAGGGAGAATTCCTGAGATCCTAAAATGTTGCACACATTTATTGAGTGTTTACCCAATGATAAACAATGAAATAAGACTCCTGATTTTGGCTGCTATCATTGCTCCCACTCCTTAGAAGAGAGAGTTGATACTCAGAGACCCGACACTGTAGGTTTAGTATGTGGGAGAGCTGAGAACTGAATTCAGAATTGACTCCAAGTCCAATGTATTTTCCATTAGACTTCACTGCCTTCTTCATATCCCTCCACTTACCATGTAAATATTAAACACTAAATAAATATTTGGTAAATGAATATATAAAAGCTTATGAACTAGATTCTCCAAATGTTAAAAAGTTAGGAGATCGGGCTGTGCTAAGTAAAGGTGTGTGTTGCTCACAATTCTGCCGGGCAAACTCATGACATGAGCTGTTTGACTCTACCCCACTACCATAGGTCCCCACCTGGAAGTACCTAATTATCCCCTTCAAATCCCCCCCGAAGACACACTCTTCTCAGTCAGTTTTTCATCATGCCTTTCTATTAGAGCTAGTAAAAGTCTAAGATCTTACAACTCCAAGTGAACTTAGAAAACAACTGCAATCCGCAAAAATGGATCTGATAGGAAGTTAAATCAGAGTCAAGCCGGGCGTGGTGGCGCACGGTTGTAATCCCAGTACTTGGGAGGCCAAGTCCTCCGCCAGCCTCAGCTACTTAGTGAAGCCCTCTGCAACTTAGTGAGATCCTGTTTCAAAATAAAGAATAAAAAATAGGGCTGGGGGTATAGCCCGGAGGTAGAATGCCCCTGGGTTCAATCCCCAGTATGGAAAAAAAAAAAAGCAGAGTCAAGACTATAAACACAGTCTGCTCCCCATACAGCAGCCAGAGAATTATCCTAAATACGAATTGGGCCTCATTTCTTTTGCATAAAACCTTTCTGTGGCTTCCCACTGCCCTTCCAATACTCTAAACTCCTGTGGTAGCAGGAGGGTCCTTTATGGTGTGACATCTGCTCCCCTTTGGCCTCATCATGTGTCCCTCTCTGGTCCCCAGTGTTTTCCAGTTGTGTCACTTCTCTGATAGTTCTTCAATAAACTCTTTGTCCCTCTGGGTCTTTATGATGTTTTTTCTTTGTCCGGTTCATCCATATGACCAGCTCCTGACCATCCTTTGGGTTTTAAATTAAAACCCAATAACCCCATCTATCTAATAGAACGCTCCCACCTCCAGAGTTCATTCCTGTCTCTGTACCCTGCTCATATGGCCTCATGACAGGCATCACTTACATGTCATTTATTTACTTATTTATTTATTTACTTACTTTCTTACTTACTTATTTACTTACTTATTAACTTATTGGTACTGGTGGTTGAACCCAGAGGCATTCTACCTTCAAGCTACACCCCAGCCCTGTTTTATTTTTTGTTTTCAAACAGGGTCTCGATACACTGCTGAAGGACCTCACTAAGTTGCTCAGGCTGGCCTTGAACCTGTAATCCTTCTGTCTCAGCCTCCCCAGTACTAGGATTACAGGCATGTGCCACCACGCCGGCTGCTTACATGCCTCTTAGTAGTGTTATCTTTTAAGTGCTTAGATAGGAGGCGTCACTTACTGGCAGATATATACTTCCATTTTAAGTACATATCTACTTGTCCGTCTTCCTCAGCAGTGTGTAAGCTCCCTGAGGGCGGAGGACCTCTCTCTCCTCTTCACCAGTGTATATCCAGTGTCATGGTCATTGCCCAACACACGTTAAGTGCTAGTTATATTTTGTTATGTAAATGAACGAGCTTGAGTGTTCTGACTATAACCTCCCTCCTCTACACTTGTATTTTCTCATCTATAACCCCTATCTTCTGTTGGTGGTCATTTTTCTATTACCCTGTACTAATTTGCTGTTTTAGCAGGCAGTGCATTGCTAAATAAACACATTTTTCTGATTTACAATTTAAAAATGGCTTTGCCTAACGTAATTGAAAGGCAAACACTCATATTCTCAAGGAAGCTCTTAGAATGGGTATTAATGAAGCTCTGTGTTCTGCAGCCATCCAGCGAGAATGACTTTTCATCTCCTTTTACACAGATGTCCGCTCTGCCTACACTTTTCCTGCAGTACAGATTTGTACCATCAGTTTTCCCAACATGACCATACACGGGAGGATGCATGTCTAACCCACATAGGCATAAAATACTCCACAGTAAAATTTGGGCTTTAAAAAATCTATGAGGACTGTAGGCGATGATGTCCCAATTAATTATCATAGATTCCTACAGGGCTGGATGGAATTGGGGAACCAGTTTAGAAGCTAGTTCTTTCTACTACTTCTTTCCACCCAAACTGAGAGACACTGAGTACAGAGAAACAGCAGGTGTTCCTGAGCCACTGGCAACCACAGCAGGAATGCAGCTGAGTCTATGGAAGAATAGATTTCCTCAGGTGTTATTATTGCTGGGATCTGCAGTAGCTGGAAGGATCAGGGAAAAAGCCTTCATCATCAGTTGAGGGAAAGCCTATATTTGGTCTTCATGGAACAGTTACTCTGTGTATGAGGGACTTTATCTTATTTTATTTATTTATTTATTTATTTATTTATTTATTGCAGTAATAGGGACTGAACCCAGGGGCATTCTACCTCTGAGTTACACCCCCAGCCCTATTTTTTGTTCTTTATTTTGAAATAGGGTCTCACTAAGTTGCAGAGGGCCTCACTAAGTAGCTGAGGCTAGCCACGAACCCGGATCCTTCAGTCTGAGCCTCCCAAGTACTGGGATTACAAGCGTATGCCACCACGCCTGGCTTAGGGACTTTATTTTAATATAAAGGAATGTAGGTCTTGCTACTATTATAGAATTACTCTAAAGTCAGACTAACATAGTATAGAGCCTTTAGTTTGGTGGGGACCATGCTAAATAAGAAGTGAGAGGAGGAGAATCCAAATACATATAAGAGGATCTATTCCCCCAGTGAGCTTGACCCAAGTTTTACAAATGCCTTACTGTGGAAGGACTGAAAGTTAAAGTAAGACCTTGAATCATGTTTATAATAATGTGTCTATTTTATGCTTATTTAAACTCATTCCACGGGGGGAAAATAGATAGCCTTTCTAAGATGAAAATTTTGTTATCTTTATTAAATCTAGAGTTTAAAGAGTCCCTCCATAGAGTCTCAGGATATAAGAATACTCACAGGGGTGGGTAGGGGCACTGCATTCCTATGTATTACTGTTACCAAATGTTTTCAGGTTGAATAATAATTTAACAGTAAATATATGAGTGAAAATGAATTCTTAAAAATGAACTGGAGTTTGGGAAAGTTATTCTTAGTGTGTTGTTAAAGGCAGATACCATAAAGGGGAAGGAGGGGCTTGACATATTGTATAAGTTTTGCAGAATAAAAGACTGAGCATCAAGGTTAAAATTACAGACTATAGCCAGGCATGATGGCGCAGACCTGTAATCCCAGTACTTGGGAGGCTGAGACAGGAGGATTGCAGGTTTGAGGACAGTCTCAGCAACTTAGAACTTCAGCAACATAAAAAGACCCTGTTTAAGATAAAAATAAAAAGGGCTGGGGGTTCAGCTCAGAGGTAGAATGTCCTGGATTTAATTCCCAATACCCCCCAAAATGCAGATTATAAACTGAGAAAATTAGGTGTAATATATGTTAGTATTATTAGTATTGATACTAAATGTAACAATAATATCTACCATATACCCTGGTTACTCTGTGCTTGTCATTGTAATGAGCATAAGTACCTCACTCAATAATCTCCTGAGGTATGTAGTACTCTTAGACTCATTTTACAAATGAGGACATTGAAGTAGTGAAAAATTTAAACTTATTCAAGGCATGTAGGTACTAAGTGATAGAAATGGGAAATAAATAACTTCAAAAAAAAAGGAAATTCAACCCCTGACTATAAAAATTGGGTGCTTAATTTAAAATATCCCCTCCAAAGCTCAGGTTGAAATTCTGTTGCTATTGTGATATTGAGAGGTGGAGTCTTTAAGAGGTGAACAGGCCATGAGGGCTTTGCCTTCATGAATGCATCAAATGGATCATTCTTGTAGGTTAGCTAACACAAGACTGGGTTTGCTGTAAGTTTGGCCCTCTCTTGCCTTTCTCTCTCTGTATCTCTCTGTCTCT
>PVJS01048022.1:0-15213 GCA_004027185.1 Glis glis
TGTGTGTGTGTGTTTGGTCTGGAACAGAGGAAAGGAGATGGAAATGTCCTTAACACCTTGCATTCTCTTGTAAGGACCACCAAAGTTGATATCCTTTTCGAACTCAGCAAAAGCTTTTCCACCAATTGCATGAACCCAAATCACAGAATTAAAAAATTGTAGATCTAAAAGACCATAAACCTAAATGTTCCAGGAGACTAACTCCATGGTTAAGGAATCACATTTTAGCCAGATATATCAACAGTTTTTAATAATTTTGAACAAAAGTGCCAACCTATCTGCTGAGAGTAAATAAAAATAAGACATACCATCTGCATGTTGGCTTTAAATTATACGGTTACCAGAGAAAGTTGGTGTACTCTTTCCAGAAAAGTTCCCCCCTTTGGCATCATCAACCATTGCTTGGTTCATACACAATATGCTTTCAATTTTTTGAAGTTTTAGGTCTTTAATAGGCATAGATCTAGTTTCTCCAGTACAGTTTGTTCAGTCAGCAAAAGTCTTTCTGTCTTGCTTGTTTTTCCAGATGTAACAAACGAGGCACCAGAAAGAGGTGTTTCTAAAATCACATGGCAAGTGTCCCACAGATCCCAGAGTGCATGCCTTTTGTTTTGAGATCCACTGACCATGGCAGGGGGATAGGAGTAGTCACAATAAGCTTGGATGGAAGATGCTGTTTCCTGATTTTGTTTTCCTGAAAGGCCTCCATTAGAAATTTTATGCCCACTTTTTTTTTCTTTTCTTTTTTTTTTTTTTTGCGGTACCGGGGATTGAACCCAGGGGCGTTTTACCTCTGAGCTACACCCCTGGCCCTATTTTTTATACTTTATGTTGAAACCGGGTCTCACGAAGTTGTGGAGGGCCTCACTAAGTAGCTGAGGCTGGCCACGAACCCGGATCCTCCGGTCTTCGCCTCCGAACTACTGGGATTACAAACGTGCGCCACCACGCCCGGCTTGCCCACTTTTTAAAAATCATTCTTGTCTATGAGTAAAAGACTACAAGAATGTATGCCTAGGGTCTCTTTTTAGAGACAGTCTAAAAATCAAGAAAAACTAGTTATAAATGTCAGGAAATCACAGTCTTGTGCTGGAGAGGTATCCATAGTCATTTGTCAGATATATTCTGGATCTCATTTTTTTCTTATAGTATTTGTTTTAATATTTCATTTTCACATCTTCTACCATGCATCTGTTGCTTAAGTTATCTCTCCCCTTCCTGTAGTGTTGCACCCTAAAAATGTAAGTATACCCTTTTATTTTCCTAAATGATTTTAATTCTTGAATATCTACACAGTATTCATCATGAGAATCATAGAGTATGGCTTACCAGGCACACTGGAATTTTTAAAAATGCATGATTTAAAATCATATCTCAGTATCACTACTTCAGAGATATACTACTAATTTAGACTACTTTTCAGATGAATCACTACTTTATACTTCTTTGAAATTCAATCATCTCCTCTAAAAAGAAGGGATAATTCTACCCAATGGTTAAGATTGTTTTGAAGACTAGAGGCAATTCATACACTCAAAACATATTCATTGCACATTTTTTTTAGGTTGCAACCCTTTGATGGCTCGGAACGTCCAATAGAGGACAGGTCTATTATGTAGAGCAGATAGGTCCCTGATAGATCTCGGCCCTCATGAAGCTCACATTCTATTGATAAGGGAGACACAGAAACAAATGCACAACCAACCCAATAATAAATTAAAGATTTCCTATGGCTTGTACTCAAGGTTGAGACATAGGGCCCCCTTTTTTTTACATGTTTCCTGTAATTTTAAATTATTTATTTAAAATATTGTAAAGGTATAGCAATATAACCTCATTTATTTATATGTCTAATGAATTACCTTCATTAAAATTGAGAACATGTCCATTGGGGTTTCTGCTGAATGACATGTCTGTCACACTGGGCACAAAATAAGGCAATTCCTGGATATGGAAGAGGAAATAACTTCTGCTCTTGGGATTTATATGGAGAAGAAGCATAACTAGATTTAGCTACAGCTAGTGCCTGATTTGTGGCTCACAAGAGGACAGAGCTCCATGGAATTGGGTATAAAGAAACTAAACACCATGATCATAGATTGTACATATATGGACCTTTGTTCTTCTAGAAAAGGAACTGAGGCAGACTTTGATGGGTGTACTCAGAAAAGAAGTACTCAGTATATCTTATAAGCCACAAATATAAGAACTCATTGCTGTTCACAGAAGTATAATTTCATAAGAGAATTATTTTTTATTTTGTATCATATTTTCCTTTTAGACATTTTGGATATAAACCTTTTCAAGTACTTATTGGATTCATCAACACACAATGACTGAGTCAGTATAATGCTCCAAGACTTTAAAGCCTGGAGGCAGACATGGTGTGAATCATGGGAATGGGATACAGTGATACGGTCACTTCCTCAAGGGAATGGAATGCCCTAGTCCTGACAGCTTCAGTAGATCCAGTCTCCTGGGGGTGACATTTGTTTTCTTTTCTGGAATAGGAGAAAAATAAAGTCTTCACATCAGCATAGATCTAGTCCTTTGGTATGTTATTATGTTTTGACTAATCCAAAGCTCATCGTAACTTTGTGAGGCTTTGTAATGGTCCAGTCTACCCTTGGTTTGTCTGAATCTGCAGTCTACCCTGCTATTTTTTAAACTGATATTGTGCTAGAGGGAATTCTCAGGAAAGACCGCTTCGGATTTCCACTTTTCTGTCAAACCTAGAGAGCAACCAGAGGCTCAAGTCACTTTGATGACATAATGCGTGTTCTTGCCAAGTCTGTCCCAAACTCCTAAGTGCGCATCTCCAACCTATGCCCCTTTTCAATAATTCAGGCTCATATATCCAGTAGTCCATTTCATAGCTCTACTCACTTACATAGAATACATATTAAGATTACATGTCCAGAACAAAAATAAAAATCTGTGTTCCCCATCCTGCAAAACTGCTTCTCCCTCAAACTTCCACAGCTCAGAGAATGGGATCACCATTCATTTAATATTTGAAGTCAAAACCCTAAAATAACACTTAGCGCCTCTCTCTCCTCCTTCCTCATGTGGAGTGCATGGGAACGTCCTCTCAGCTCAGCTCACATCACATCTCTGAGCTTGCCACCTTCCTCCAGGTATGATGTGATCATTCTAGCTCACGACATTATTATTCTTTGCTTAGGTGACTGTGTGACCCCCATGGACTCTCTTTCTCACACACACTCCACTACAGTTTTCAAAGCGTAACAAAGATGAATGCTGCTCTTGACATTACAATTCAATTCTATCAAACTTCCTTTAAATTAGGAGATATCCAAAGAACTATCTGCTGGTTGACTAAAAGTGCATGATATAGTGAAAAGAATACATGTGGAGTTACTGGATGTGGTGGCACATGCCTGTACTTGGGAGGCTGAGCCAGGAGGATCCCAGGTTTAAGGCCAGCCTCAGCAACTTAGTGAAACCCTCAGAAACTTAGAGAGACCCTGTATCAAAATTAAAAATAAAAGGGATGGGAGTGTAACTCAGAGGTAGAAAGCCCCTGGGTTCAATCCCCAGTACCCCACACACACACAAAGAATACATTGGAGTCAAGATCATTCATTATTTGATCCTTACCTTTTGTACACAGCAGCTGTGTGAATTTGATCAAGTTTACTAACATCTTTAATCTTAGTTTCCATGCCTGAAAAATGAAATTTAAAGTACTACCTCCTTTCATTCATTCATTCATTCTAAAAATGTTTTCTGAATTCCTAAGATGTTTCAGGTATGATGATGAGCACTGGCACAGAAAGTAAATACAATAGATATGAGTCTGTCCTTGTGTTGCTGAAAGTTTATGAATGTGCAAAAGTGCCAATTACATAACAAGTATTCATTAAACCATGAGTGCTTTGGTTTTCTTTCTTTGCTGACACTCTAGGATCACCTGTCCCAGCCTCCCTCAAGCATCTCCTGACTCTTAATCTGGGACTGTTTTTACTTTACTATGACACTTTGTGCTATCATCTATTATAGCAATCTCCACTTTAAAATTGAAATACTTTGTCCCAGAGTGGACCACTTGTATAGTCCTCTTGGCGAAATATAAGAAAAGAATAAATTATTAAATAACCCCACAGTGTAACACAGAAGTTTTGTCCCTGTATTAAGGCTGCCATTCTCTCAAGTCCATGTTATACAAAGCTGACCATTGGTCAGGAAGTAAATCAGCTTAGCATAGGAAACTAGTATTGTTTCTAAATTGGGAAAAAATAGTTCTTATTCCTCTCCCCTAGAGTTCAAGTTATAGGGTATGAGGGGGAAGAAAGTGGCTTCCAGAGAGGATAAGGGTGATTCTAATGAAGATCCAGGATAGGGAAGAACAGGCAGGATCTTAAAACAAATTAGCTTCAAATTAATTAGTAACTAATTATTAGCCTCAACTTACTAATTGCCTCTTTGGTAATCAGGGGTCAACTCAGAGGCCAAAGAGGATGAAGAAGAATTTTGGCAGAATCTGTGGCCAATACAAGTGTCTACCTTTCCACAGATTTCTCTGTAGACAAGGTTGTGGTTGGGGGAGACCATGGATGAGCTCCATTAAAATACTGGCAGGAATCCAGATGACCAGGGAGCAGCAAAGTGAAGGTCAAGGGTATATTGCACTGTGCGTGGCCAGTCTATGGTATAGATGCCACGTGACAATGAGAAGCCATACAGAGGAGGATGTGGACTGACCAGCCTTCATATTCCCTGCTATGTGTGATTTTTATTTGGAAATAAGCTTTGGATTCAACAGAGCAAATGACATACGATTGAGTATGCAATGAAAAAGGAATTCGAGAAAGAGAGAAAACTTCCTGCTGAGAGGACATAGGGGATTTAATTTAATTATTTATTTTTTTGTACTGGAGGCTAAATCCAGGAGCTTTCTACCTATGAGTTACACGCCCAGCCATATATATATTTATAATTTATATTTAAATTTATATTTAAATTATATTTACAATTTATACTTAAATTATATTTATAATTTAAAATATATATACATATATATTTTTTAAATTTGGAAACAGGGCCTCACTAAGTTGCAGAAGGCCTCACTAAATTGCTGAAACTGGCCTCAAACCTGCAATCCTCCTGTCTCAGCATCCCAAGTACTGGGATTACAGGCATGTGCCACCACATCCAGCTAAAAATATTTTTTAAAATTAAGTTATGACTATATCTTAACAAAGTTTCTGGAACAGGTAATCTTGCTTACTTTATCAAACAAGTTTCCGACAAGGGCCAAGAAGGCCTTCAGCCATATATCTCACCCACTAGATGTGTTAAAGAATGTGTTAAAGGATGTGAGTGTGCTCCTTGAAGTTTATAAATAAATGTGTAATGCTTGTAGTAAAAGACAAAAATCAGGTTTTAGTTACAGAAACAGCCGTAGGACACCTATGGCCACAAACAACAAGAATGCAGTCCAGGGGCTGGAGTCCACGGAGACCCTAAAAACCACAGCTTCAGCTCGGGTCAACCTGAGGGCAGCTGGGGCCACTGCAGTCCTGGCTGCTGAGCACCAGGAGGTGCCACCGTTGATGACAACTGGGGAGGCCAAACCTGGTTGAAAGCCCATGAGGCACTTTATATACAAAACCCCAGGAACTCCTGCTCTCCTTCTTCAAAGGGAGCCACAGTTCAGTTCACAGCAGAGAAAAGTCAGAGAAAGAATTTCGCTCCGGTCATCTGCCCAGCCAATCAGAAAGTGCTGCTTTCAGAGCCTGCACCTAGCTCTGAAATGGTCTGGCTTTCACTTCACAGAATAAACAAGTCCAATTGTGGAGAGTGGTAAGCAAAACCTGGATTCACTGGTTTCATTTGGACAGCCTTCATTGTTTTTTCCTTGGGTTCTTTGGGCATGAGATGAAATAAAAATATAGGCAGTCTCAGGCTAGTTCTGGTCCTGCCTAGACACCCAAGGGTAAGTCACTTCTTTTGAGTCCTTACTTCCTCACCTTTTAAACAGGAGCCCAGCAGGAAGTTTTAGAAGCCCCATTCAGCTCTGACAGCACAGCTCCTTACCACTCACACACAGCCCTTGACCTGGGAGGGAGGAGCTCTACATGGATCCACCCCAAACCTTCTTGCTGTTTGGGGTCAGACCCTGGTATCAGCCTTTGGGCCATTGTACTATCTTTCCTTTGTGTTAAGAAGGCTCTTGTTCTCTTGTCCCACTCAAACTGATTTCACCTTATTCTTCATTGAACCCTGGGGCCCCTCTTTTTTGCATAGTTGCCCAATTTGCTGCCTCAGCAGCTGCATTAGTACATCCAGTGGGTCCCTATGCACAGCCCTTGCTTCAGAGCTAGAGAATTATCTCTTGGGAGGAAAGGCAGATTGCTGCTTTACAGGAAGCTCTTGGCAAGTTTCTTTTTTCTCAATTTAAGCATCTCTGCACACTAGAGATAAATGAGAATTAGCACACATTAGGGATTGATGGACGTCTCCAGGAATGTGTCTGTAAACAATTAAGCACCTTCTGTTTACTCAGCACAGTGGTAAGGACATCACATAAATATTAAGCAATCAATTGAATTAAAAATAGTAATTGAACACTTACCAAGACTCTGGAAACTTACATACTGCATGTCTGGTCAGTTTTTTCAATTTCTTTTCCTCACAATATCCTCCTTCCTTTAAAAAAATTAAAATCAAATTTATCAACTTACATTTTAGGATACAAATCAATGAACTTTGAAAAATATATACACCCATGTAACTACCCCAATTAAAATATAGAACATTTACATCATCTCCAGAAAATTCCCTCTTGTCTCTTAGCAATCAATCCCCTTCTATTCCTGGGCCCTGGCAAGTACTGATACGTCATTATAGATTAGTTTTGCCCTTGTCCAAGAATTTCATACAAATGCAATCATAAAGTATATTTTCTTGTATGTCTGCTTTCTTTTACTCAACACAATGTTTTCGAAATTTACCCATGTAATTTATTCCCTTTTATTACTAACCATTCATTGTAAAAATAATACAGTTTATCTATTCATATGTTGATGAACATCTAGGTTGTTTCCAGTTTGGATTGTTATAGCTATGGCCACTATAAGCATTCATGTACATATTTTTATGTGAACATTTCGCTTAGGTAAATATCTAAAAGTGAAATATCTAAGCTAAGTCATTCATATACATATATGTATGTGTGTATATATTTTACTCTATGAGATGCTTCAAAACTGTTTTTCAAAATGTCTGAGTCATTTCATACTCTCCGAATTCTGGCTGTCCTACATCTTCACCAATTCCTGGTATTGTCAGTCTTTTTAGTTGTGGCCCTTCTAATAGATTTTTATCCATATCTCAGTGTGGTGCTAATTTGCATTTTCCCAGAGACCTGTAATGTCCAGCATCTTATTATATGCTTTTTGGCCATTCCTATGTCTTTATATATTAATTATCTGTATACAGATAATTAATATAATTATCTGATGAAGTACTTTGGCCCAATTTTACTGGTTTATTTGACTTTTTATTATTGAGTTGTAAGACTTATACATAATATATATTCTGGGTACAACTTTTTTGTTAGATACATACAGAGAGAGAAAGAAAACATTTCTTACAGACTGGTTTACTTTTTCAGTTATTTGATGGTTTCTTTAAAAAAGCAAACATTTTAAATTTTAATGAATTATAACTTACTTTTTCTACATGGTTATTTTTCATATAAGAAACCTTGCTCTATTCCCAAGTTGTGAATATTTTCTCCTATGTTTTATTCTAGAAGTTATATAATTTTAATTTTTCCATTTAGGTCTCTGATATCATGCTTTATGAGTGTTTAGTTGTTGTTGTTGTTGTTGTCAGAATATGGTTGGGTTATATCTTTGCCTTTGCTTGGAATTTTAGACCACTTCATTTCCCATATGTAATACCGAAGTACTTGTGTTGCATCCGAATTTCTCTAGGATGAGGGGTCACTACCTTAAACCCCTGAAGGGTTCCAGGAATCAGAGCTATGATCCTGAACCCAATTGATTGCAGTGAGGTCCTCTTCTACCCCTTTGCCACACCATGGGGTAGCCAATCCCCCTCTCGTTTTAATCTTCAATCATCATCCAAATATTTTTCATCCCAGGTAAGTGGAGAAAATGTGGAAATTTATCACATTCCTTTTGAGTTTGCAATGGGTGAGAAATCACAATAGTGAAACTTCTAGTTTATAGTCTTGGGTTACTTATTATAATTTTTTAAATACAAAGGGAGAAAAATCCAGACCTTCCAATTAAGGGTGAGGAAAGACGGGTCATCCTATGGTTCCCCAAATTTAACAGCACCTACTCAAAGTAGGCAATGCTTATCCCTAGACAGCAGTTTAACAGCCCACCTTCTCCCTTACTTACTTACCTTCTGTCGACTCCCCTTGGGTACAGTATTGAGTCCAAACTGCCTAGGCTTGTGTAATGGTTTGGATTTAAACTTAGCTATTCCACTTTTAGATATTTACCTGAGAGAAATGTTCACACAACAATATGTACATGAATGTTTATAGTGGCTATATCCATAACAACCCAAATTGGAAACAACCTAGATGTTCATCAACATATGAATAGATAAACTATATTATTCTTACAATGAATGGTTAGTAATAAAAGGGAAAAACTACATGAGTAAAATTAAAAAACATTGTGTTGATTGAAAGAAACAAGACATACAAGAAAATGTCTCCCTAGCCCTCATGGAAACAAGGTAGCAGTGTTGGAAGCGGGACTTGGTTGCTAAGGAGGGGTCCCTGAGGGTGTGACCTTGAAGATTATATAAGGTCCTTCCTCCCCTTCTTTCTCTCTTGCTTTTGCTCTCTCCTGGCCTCCATGATGTGAAAGCAGAGCCCTTGCTCACTCCCTCTGTCTGCCCTGAGCTCTGCAGGCCCCACCTGATAGGGACTGAACCTTTGAAATCTCCAGAAATGGTAACCAAATAAATCTTCCTTCCTGTATGTTATGTGGTCAGTTGTTTTGGATTACAGCAGTGAGAATGCTAACCGAGACGGCTTGTATTCAGGGATATCATGATCTGACCCTGATAATCCCTTTTTCTTTGTGTATGGCAGCCTTTCCTTAATTCTTCACCTATTGAACTGGATCCAAGATCTTTTCATTCAGGTCCAATAATAGCACATTCCTAGATAGGACTTCCCTTACAAGAATCTCCGTGAAATACTCTTTTATTTATAATCTTTAGTCCGTTGTTTATATTCAACCTATCATGTGATGTGGATCTGTTTTTTGGGGGATACTTTTCTTCCCTTATTAGTTTAGAACATTTTTAAAAAATAAGACTTGTTTTGTATCATTTGTTATATTCTGATCCTCTATGTACATTCTCTATCGCAATATATTGAGTGAGGCATGGGAATAAAAGGAGTTTGAAGATAGCACATAGATTTTGGAACCAGACACACCTAAATTTGGAAATAGTTTCTGGCATTTACTAACGGTATGATTGGAGAAGTTACTTAGGCTCCAAGTCTTGGTTTCTCCTTCCACTAAATGAGCATAGCATTACCTGCCTCAGAGTTTTGCTGTAAGAACTCGCTAGTGTTCAATGCATAGAAAAATTGGCACAATCTAGGTATATAATTAATGTTTCTTCCTCATATCTCCCATTCGACTCCTCATCGCACCTTCCTCTTTTCGGTACCACTCTTCCTAATTCCACCCACCGTTAAAAAGTGTTTGATAAATAAAACTGAATCCCTTTTCACCGGCTCCCTTGAATGAGGAAGCAAAGGACTCACAGCTCTTAAATAACCCATTCACTTTTCTCTCTGCAGCTTGCCTGGTGCCTTGCATCCTTACTTTATCCCCCTCCCTCCTTCCAGTTAGCAATGAATCCTTCTTTTGTGTTCCCTTTCTGTTCCAACATTTTATTTTCACCTCCGAGCCCTTTGTTTACATTGCATCTCTCTTCTGCTGGGGGAGCATGGCCTTATGAAGCTGGCGTTTGTTTAATCTTCTGACTTCTCAAAACCTGTATTTATGAGTCTCCTAATGTTCCTGGAGCTGGGGACTTCAGCCTATTTGCCAGAGTTTGTGAGTAAGTGCTCCAACCTGAAAGGAGAGCTCGTTCCAAGGTTATGTCATCCCCCACCATGGCTCTCCCTCATCCACAGCCAGGCAAAATAAAAGTTTCCATGGCGATGAAACAGAAACGAGTCTGTCTGATCAATTTTGATTTTTATAAATAGGAATTCACTTTTAGTCTATGCTTGTAGCTTGAGCTGGTTGCTTGTCAGTGAAAAGGAGTGTGAAGTCATTGAGTAAATTTCTCTTCTCAGCTCAATAGAGGAGAGAGGTGAGGTCCCTGCCCTGAGGGGACTTGAAGTTTCCCTGGGGAGGAATAAAAACGAATTCACAAGAAAGAGAGGGTAATTCAAGACTAGGAGTAGGAAGAGCTAGTTCAATTAATATTTATTGACTGACTGCATAAGTAAATACATGAGTGGATGAATGAGCAAAAATTAAGTCAATGAACAAGCAAATGAAGACTTGAACTTTAAAACCTGAGCTTTAAAATTTTGATAAAAATCACTAATTTGAAGCAATTTAGATTCTTTGCAGTGAAACTCTCCATTTATGTCATTAAGTAAACAATCTGAGCCATTTCAACAAGCACACCTTTAAGTAACCACAATTGGCCAGACTTTGCACTGAGACCAAAAGAAAAACAAGATGAATAGGATAGGGTCTTGTCTCTAGGACTGAGACACATTCTCCTGTCACTTTTCTATGGACTAGTGCCAAGGTATCCTGTGTACAGACCCACATCCTCCAAGTCAGTAGAACAGCATCAGTTTTAAGTACAACAAGAAATCGAATGGAAAGCGTGTTGGGACTCAGGACTTCTTGCTGATCCATGTGTAAGCATTACTCAGAGTGTGTTTTTTTTAATCAGTTGGACATCTTTATCCTTCTTTTTCTGAAAGTCGTTTGACACTCTCTAGTCTTTATTCTAGGTTTATGAAATATGTGTTACATTACCAACTACATTATAAATTACCTGAGAGCAGGATCTATTTTTATTTATTTATGCACCTTAAACAGAACCTAGAACACTGTCTGGCATATGGCAGATACACAATTTATATTGGATAAATGAATGAACTAGTGTAATATAAAATACAGATATACATTGTTCTACAAGGATTTGGGAATTCTCTCTATGCATCCAGCACAAAACTAGGCAAATGTGAAATAAAGCTGAAAACAACTAGTTCCTAATACTCTGAGAGCTCTTGGTCTGGTCGGGAACTCAAGAGTACAGACCAGTAATAGTAATTCGGTGTGCTCAGAATCATGGTAATGATGGATACTGGAGGTCTTATGAGCAATTGGAAGAGCTTAGGAGTTTTTAAAAGACTTGAGAAAACAGATAAACTTGAAGTAAAACCTAAACTCATTAGAGGCCAAGGGAGCAATATATGGTAAGACACAGAGAAATGAGTAAGTCTGTCATTTAAACATAAGTTAGTTACAGCAAGTGTGTATGACGGAGTGTCAGCAGAGAGGAGTAGCAAGATCACTGGGGTCAGATGGAAAAGACCCTACCATGTCACATACTTTGAACTTCATCACTTGAGTAATAATTAGCCATTCATATTCTACACAAGGAGTCCAGTGATATAACCAAATGTTTATCTTAGAAAGAACTCTGAGTCAGGAAAGGTGGTCGCAAGAATAAGGAAGGCAAGAAACATTTACTGAGTGATTTTTATGGACCAGGAAATTCATCACAGGCATTCACAAATACATTGACATTTGCCTCATTTAATTCATACCATAACCATGAGAAACAAGCAAGTGTACACTCATTTACAAAAGAAAAACTGATGCTTGAAATTGGGAGTGGAAGAAGGATTCGATATTGAGAAACTACTTAAAATTCTAGGGGAAACAAAAAATAATTTCTTCTATGCTGTAAGAGTGGTATTAAAGAGAAAGGAAAGAAGGGAAAGGAAAGGAGGATACAGTACTTCAGAGAAGAATTCAGAAGGCATAATTAATAAAATGGCCATTGGTTGGAGGTGGACATGAGGAAGAGGGTTAGTCAAACAGTGAGTTCAAAGTCTCTAGACTTCTGGACAGTTGAAAAGCTGGGATTTATATAACCACCTTTTTGCAGTGGTTGTAAAAGGCGTACACATTTCATCTACTACCATTACATTGCAATCCATAGAGGTAGAGATAAATTCCCTTGTGACTTGAATCTTTAGTGCTTCCCCTTGGGAGTTGGCTGATCCACCAGGAAAGAACCCAAGGACCCAGTTTTCAAGACAATTGCATATCTTTTAACTTGGTTGTATGGAAAGGATTATGGTTAGCAACGTGCTTGGAGGAATTTGGAAGCAAAAAAATATGTAAGTGCAAAGCAAAGAACTGTATCGGATGGGAGACACCACCCAGACTCTTGGCAAGTCAGAATTCACTTGGAAGCAATTAGTGGCTCAAAAGACTGATATCATAGAGGATCAAAGTGTTCGCTGGGAAGTGATTTGGGGAGTAGAGGCCACCAGTGACTTCACAGAAAACCACGCAGTGATTGTGAAACTCTTGGTGCATTTTGCAATGCTATACACAGCAGAGGAACAATTCCAAATCCAGAGAAATCCTGCTGACATCCAAAAAGCCTCTTTCTTATGCTTCCAAGGACTTCTAGTATCACATACTCTCTCCTTCCTCTCCCAGGCCTAGCTTTTGGTCTGCTCTCTATTTTGGGAATTTCTCTAACAACTAGCATGATTGCTGAATTTAGTCATGCACAAACCCATCCTTTTACCAAGGAATTGAAAGTGGAGGAGATGGATTAGGGTTGAGAAGGTAAAGACAGACTTTCAATACACCTCTCGGCCTTTCTGCAGTAGTTCTGACCACTTCCTCTAACCAAAGTAATGAAAAAGGAAATACGAACAGAGGATGTGAGTGACACAGGAAGCTAGAGGAGTAGGAGAGAGGCACACAGACCTCAGAGGAACCTTTCTTATCCTGCAAATCAAATGCAGGCCTCCTTACTAATCTTTTCATTGCAGGGTATGCTTTTATTTCATAACTTTTACTAAAGTTTGTAGCTATATTTTCATAACTGGTTACCATTTGCAATCCCTAAGATGTTCCACAACTCCTAAAATGATGGTATTCGGGAGACTGGTGAGTGGTGTGTGTGTGTGTGTGTGTGTGTGTGTGTGTGTGTGTTAGGACAACACTGTACTGCTGAGGTGAGAAGACAACCCACATTTTCATGTGGAGTTCCATCTTCCTCTAGGCAGGAAGATGAGAGATTTATAATTTCCAAATATGAAACTCAAGTAAAGAACCAGACCAATGAGACAATGCAGTGGTAGCTTCTATAAAAGGATGATATGTTTAGAATCACATTCTCCAAGGATAAAAATTCAGATTTCTTTTCTTATCAACATTCTTCACAACAAACCTCCATGTTCTTTTTACCTACCATCATCTCCCACCTCCCTTTTCTCCATGCCAACACAGACACACACACACACACATACACACACACACACACACACACACACACACACACACATACACACCCTACATTTCAGCCAATCTTTTCTGACTGTTTGTTTCCTATTGCTGCTTTAACAATCGCCACAGACTCCATGGCTCAAAACAACACAAGTGGATCATCTCAACATGCTTGAAGTCAGAAGTCCAGCACAAATCTCACCGGACTAAAACCGAGATGTTGGTAGAGAAGGGTTCCTCCTTGAGGCCACAGAGAGAATGTATAATCTTGCCTCTGTTAGCTTCTAGAAGCCCTGCCTGTATCTCTTGGCTCATGGTACCATTTCTCCTTAACCAGCAGCATGGCATTTTCAAATCTCTCTCTGACTCTAACTCCATCTTGTTGCACTCCTTCTTTTATAAGGACGCTTGGAATCACTTCGGTCCACCCAGACCCTCCAGAATGGTCTCCCCATTTTTACATCCTTCTCACAGCGCATATGTAACGTCCCTTTGCCATAGAAAGTAACATTTTCATAGGCTTTAGGAATTAGACCATGATTATCTTTGGAAGGGTCATCATTTTACCCACCATATTTGTAGAACAATAAGCATGTTCCCGCTTCTGTATCTTGGCTCAGGCTGATTTTTCTACCCCAATTTCTTCTCCTCCTTTGCCACCTCACAATGACCTCTCTAGACTGTAACCCCTATTCTGAATCTTTTCTAATTCTCCAGCCATCCCTTGGAAGATTTTTATCTTTGTCTCCATGGCAACATGTTAAATATTGAGTTTATTATAGTGTTCATCACATGGTGTTTGTTTGTTTGTTTGTTGGTTGGTTGGTTGGTTGGTTTGGGGTTTTTTTGGTCATTTACCTGCTTCCTGCAATAAGTTGCGAGTTTTTCAAGGTCAGAGTGTATACTTTACTCATTTATTTTTAATTGCTAGTAACTAGAGAAATGGCATCAATAAAGATGGTTTATCTTGTATTGAACTAAATTCACTCATGCAGGTATAATATTTTTGGTCATTCACAACAGGATAATTTGTTATATCCTTTCTAACTATAGTTCAACAACAGCCTTCACTATGTCCTGGAGGGACTATATGCCTTACCTGGTACCATAATACCAGAATTCAGAATTTGGAAGGAATCTGTTTGAAGGAAGATCATTGAGTGTGATGCCAGAATATAGAGCTAGGACTAATATATCAGCATTGCTGAAGGTCTAGTTTTGATTCATGTTTTCTGGTTATAAGAGCTGTAAATCAAGAATCAGCTCTCTTAAAAGAGTGACCATGTCACCGTATCAGGTATAATTAATAGAAGACAGAAGCAAGGAAGGTTAGAAAGACTCCTCTGATGAATGTACTTAGACCTGCGAAGAACAACTACTTTCTTAATGTAAGAGCAAATTCAGGAAAATTAAAATATTGATAAGCCACATTAAAATACATGTTAAAATAGATATTGTGAGGGTGACATCATGGGAAATCGTAGAGTAGGCTGCACAAAGAATTAGTCCCTCACAAAATAACAGCATTTGCAAGAAAATGGAAAGATCTGGAGAGCATTATGTTAAGTGAGATTAGCCAATCACAAAAAATGAAGGGTCATATGTTTTCATTAATATGTGCAACTTAGGGAGTAGTGGGGACACAAAAGGGACTCCAATGACAATGGAGAACCCT
>PVJS01048023.1:0-15213 GCA_004027185.1 Glis glis
GAGCTGAGGCTGGCCGCGAACCCGGATCCTCCGGTCTCCGCCTCCCAAGGTACTGGGATTACAAGCGTGTGCCACCACGCCCGGCCTATTCTTTTATTTTAAAACAGGGTCTCACCCCGGTTTCAAAATAAAGGATAAAAATAGGGCCGGGGTTGTAGCTTGGAGGTAGAACGCCCCTGGGTTCAATCCCTGGTACTGCAAAAAAAAAAAAAATAACAGGGTCTCACTAAGTTGCTGAGGCTGGCTGCAAACCTGTGATCCTCCTGTCTCAGCCTCCCAAGTATTGGGATTACCCCAAGCCACCACGCCCAGTGGTTTGGGGTAATTTCTTATGCATCAATAGAGAACTAAAACACACCAAGAGCTCTGTGTCTCACCCCCACAAGCCACCATTTAACACCTGCTATGGAGCCTGACACCCGAGTGGTGGCATTAGTGGGTTTCTGGGGCAAGGGGATTGGAATTAGTGGCAGGGGGCTGGGGTGGGGGGTCCCCCGCCTAGCCCTATTCCTTGGACCTGACCAGCTGTCACTCAACACCTGCCTGGAATGCCCTTCCCCAGGGAGCTCCTGCTCATTAGGCCTCAGCAGTCCACCTCCCCCAGCAGCCCCCTGACCTCAAAGATCCAGCGGCCCCACCCGCCATACTTTCTGCACAGCCCTGCCCTCGCTGGCGTTGTCTCCTCTGCAGAATGTGTTCTGTGTTGCTTCCTCCCGCTAGAGCAGAAGCTCCCTGAGGGCAGGGCCCTTGCCAACCGACTCACAGCACTACGACAGTGCTGGCCACTTGAAGGCACTCAATAAAAATTTGCTGGATGAACAGCTGCAAATCCCAACTCCAAGCAGAGAGGGAGAGAAACCCCAGTGTCACAGCAGCCTGGGGACCCCAGCCCCATCAGCTTCCCCAGGTCTGATTGTTTTCTGTGGCAGCAAGGAAATGGGGAGCTGGGGGGCAGGGAGGGCTAGCTCTGGAAACTGCAGCAGGCCCCAGAACAGGTGCCAGGGGCCACCTTTCTCCCCAGCTCTTTCCCACCATCCTGGGTTGCCGCCCTCCTGCAGAGAGGGGGAAAGGCAGGACTCTGTGGGAACTGTGACTGGCCCTGCCGGGGGACTGTGCCAGCCCCCCACTCCCTGCCCTGACTGGTGTTCTGGGGGCCTGACAGGCTCTGTCTGCTTAGAGAGTAACACCAAGTGTCTTAGAATCCCAGGGCAGGCAACATAAGCCAAATGACAGGAATAAATCACTCTGCCTTCTACTGCTACTGTCTCCTCCCGGGCCAACCACTTTCCCTTTACCTCCAACACTTGGCCAGCCCCAGGGTCACACCCACCAGCAGCCCAGCCAATGAGCCACCTTCCCTGCACTTTTGAAAGGAGCCCAGGAGCAGTCACAGGAGCCCAGGGGGCAGGCCCTGAAGGGCAGGGGCAGCTGGACAGCCAGACAGAGCTATTTGGGGCTCGAGGGTGACTGTCTCTCCCTTCCCAGTCCAGGGACTGTCTGTCCAGGAGGGAGGAAATAGTTTTGATTCTTGGTGTCGATCGTTAGCATAAGCACAACACCTGTCTCTCCCTGCTCCCCAGCCCTCTAACCTCTGTCCCCCAAGAATGAGACAGAGACTGCTGCAAGCGGCCAGAAGCCAGCCAGAGGGCAAAGGAGCAGCAAACCACGTGCCCAGGAAGGCCTGCCGCCCGGCTGGAGTGGGGGCACAGGCCTGCCTCGGAGGCCACTCTGAGCGCCTGTGCGGCTCCCAGGTGGGTCGCCAGCCCCAGAGCTGTTCCCTCAGGCCGGCCCCTGCCTCTCAGTCTCAAAGGTCACCACCTGAGAACCAAACCAAGCACAAGAGGTCAGGATCCTAACCTCAGCTCGGCCCAACTCGCCAAGTGACCTTGGGGAAGGGGGCTCCGACTCTGGGCCTCAGTTTCCCTCCTGCACAATGGAGTAAAGTGGCAGGTCCCAGGTGATCTCCAGGGGTGCCCTGTGACCCCTTCCAGAGAAATAAAGTCGCCTTCCTTACGCTACCCTGCCCAGGAGACCCGGCCCGCCGGACCGCGGGACCGCACAGGGGAGGGGGCGTGGCTGAGTGGGGAGGGGTCCGCCTCGGGGCCGAAGCCGCCTCGACTTCCCCAGGTCTCTCGGGCGGAGGAGGCTGATGGCGGGGTGCTGTCCAACTAGGTAGCCCCACGTGGGCCGCCCTCGCGCTTCCACTTACATTTTGCCTCCTTCCAGTCGGTGGAGGTGCTCAGGTCCACCTTCGCCGCCATGGCCAGGGGGGCCCAGGTGCGCACCCCGGATCTCCGCCCCACCGCCGCCGCCCCCCAAGTCCCAACTCCCGCTGGGGTCCGCGCGCGGGGGCCGTGCGCGCCCAGGGACGCCGGGGGGCCGCACGCACTGCTGCGGGTCCTTGTGGCACCCGCCCAGGGGCCGGGCCGGGGGCGCGGGGCCACCAGCAGCTGTCCCGCCGCGCGCAGTTGTGCCAGGCGGCCGGACAGTCGGCTCTGCAGAGACATGAGCGGGCGGCGCGGGGCGGCTGCCCGCCCACTTGGACTCTATTTACGGTGCTCGGGAAGTCTCTCCCTTATTTACTTGGGAACCGGATGGCGCGTGCCAGCCCGTGGCGACCTGCTAGGAGCCGGCGGGCGGCACGGCCAGAAAACCCGGGCGCGCCGCTGGGCACCCTGGAACTTGTAGTCCGGACGGCCGTGCGGGCCCGAGCGCTCTTACACACCCGTGCGCGCCCCGCCCGCGCCCCGCCCCGGCGCCGCCCACCTCCCGGTGCATCCCGCCTCTGCGCCCCGGGCCCCTCCGCCGAGCGAGCGCGTCCTGGAGCTCGGGAGGAACTTGGGAGCTGGGCGCGGCCCCCGGAGGCCGACTGTCTTGCAGCCACAGAGACCCGGGCTTGTCTCTCCACGATCCCGCCCTCACGGGGCTCCGCATCCCGCCCCCAGTCCCTAGGAGGGCGGGTACCAGCCGGCCGTGGGGTGGCGACCGGTGCCGGAGGGTACGTCCTGTTCGGCGACCTCTCCCAAGCTTCTAAAAGCCCAAGAGGCAGAGGCCCGGCTGGAACCCCATCTAGGGCAGCCAGGGAGCCCCTGATGGAAATAGTGGAGTTTGAAGACAGAAATCTGGGTGCCGGGTGGCGTTATGGAGTGCAAGAATGAGGGCGGTGTGTGTGTGTGTGTGTGTGTGTGTGTGTGTGTGTGTGTGTTACTAGGGATTGAGCCCAGGGGCATTCTACCTCTGAGCTACACCCCCAGCCCGATTTTTTATTTTTATTTTGAAACAGGATCTCACTAGTTTGATGACAGTCTCACTACTTGCTGAGGCTGTCCTTGAACCTGTGCTCCTCCCGTCTCAGTCTCCCAAAGTTCTGGGATTACAAGCGTGCGCCACCACGCCTGGCTTGAGGGCGATTTTTTTCTATATAGCTTTCCCCATGTTTTACAGACTTATGAGGACAGCTGCTTGAACTTTGTGTGAACTTTCTAGGGTATGTCAGGTACATTAAAGAGCACAGCTACCTCCCCATTCCTGGGAAACAAACTAAGAAAAACCAAGGAATTGAACCCAGGGGCTCTTTACTACGGAGCTACACCACCAGACCCTTTATTTATTTATTTATCTATTTATTTATTTATTTATTGTACTGGGGATTGAACCCAGGGGCATTCTACCTCTGAGCTACACCCTCAACCCTTTTTATTTTTTATTTTGAAACAGGGTCTTGCTAAGTTGCTGAGGCTGATCTCGAACCTGCAATCCTCCTGTCTCAGCCTCCCAAGTACTGGGATTGCAGGCACACACCACTATGCCCAGCTCCTTTTTATTTTGAGACAGAGTCTCTCTAAATTGTCCATGCCGGCCTCAAACTTGTGATCCTCCTGCCTCAGCCTTCAGAGCAACTGGGATTACAGGCTTGCCCCATAGCGCCTGGCCAAGATTATATTTTGAAGTATAATAATGGCTATACTTCAGGGCTGGGATGTGTACCTCAGTGGTAGAGCACTTGCCTAGCACGCATAAAGTCCTGGGTTCAATCTGCAGCATCAGGGTTAAAATAAAACAAAACAAAACAGCCGGGTGTGGTGGCGCAACTTAGTGAGACCCTGTTTCAAAATAAAGAATAAAAAAATAGGGCTGGGGGTGTAGCCTGGAGGTAGAGTGCCCCTGGGTTCAAGCCCCGGTACTGCCAAAAAAATAAAAATAAAAACAAAACAAAACAAACAACAAGAAAAAAAGGGATGTGTTTCAGGGTTCCAGAGAAGTTTCCAGCACTAGTCTTGTCACCCTGGGAGGCACTGGCCCTTTGAGACTCCAGATCTTGAGTTGCATAGTAGGAAGGAGGCCGGGGCAGTGCCTTAGAACTGGGATTTGCCTGGCTGCAAACCGGCCTGTGTGGCAAAACCCCTGGCCAGTTGTATCGAGGGCCGCTGACCCGCCTGTGGATGCTGGTGGCACCACCGCCATGGTGGCCATGGGACTTGGCCTTTCACTTTGGACAGTGAGTCAGCCTGAGGAAGGGTCAGGACAGACCCCTGGCAGCAAGGTAAGCAGTGTGCAGTCCTGGGAGGGAGGATGGCAGGGCTAGGCGAGTTCTGTTGCATTGGTTCTGATCTGTGGGTAAAAATGAAGCCACTCTCACCCCATTAAAAGTACAATAATCAAAACATAAGAAGAGTAGGGCATGGTGGCGCATGCCTGTAATCCCAGTACTTGGGAGGCTGAGACAGGAGAATCGCAGGTTCAAGGACAGCCTCAGCTACTTAGTGAGGCCCTCCACAACTTAGTGAGACCCTGTTTCAAAAGAAAGAATAAAAAATAGGGCTGGGGGTGTAGCTCAAAGGTAGAATGCCCCTGGGTTCAATCCCTAGTACCACGAAAAAAAAAAAAAAGCAAGTTTTGGTGCCTAACCAGGGGACTGCCTACCACCCAGGGCCTGAAATCCACATTCCTCGAGGCCAAGCCACTGCCAGCCAGGTGTCTACTGTGCTCCAGCCCCTCTCTTTCTTTTGCTGGGACTCGATTCTGTTCTCACACGGTGGGGTGGCCGGCAGAGTGAAGGTCACAGCCAGCATCTCTCATGGCGTGGTCTGTCCCAGGCCTGGGCAGGGACCCATGATTCCAATTAGATCAGGGATGATGTCTTCACAGAATTTTTTTTCTTTTTTTGTGGTACTGGGGATTGAACCCAGGGGTGCTCTACCTCTGAGCTACACCCCCAGCCCTTTTTATTTTCTATGTTGAAACAGAGTCTTGCTAAGTTGCTGAGAGCCTTGCTAAGTTGTTGAGGCTGGTCTTGAACCTGTGATCCTCCTGTCTCAGCCTCCCACATACTGGAATTACAGGTGTGCGCCACCATGCCCAGCATCTTCACAGAATTTGAGCTGGGCCTTTTGGAAAAAGTGATATTTTGCCAGGTACTGAAGGTGTATATGTGTTGGGGGCATTGCAGACAGAAGGACCCACAGAAGCAAAGGCATGGAAGGTTCTGGAATACTGAGTCCTCCCGTGGAGCTGTAGCAAGGGTGTCATCAGCTGACGATTCTTAATGTCGGAGAGGGGCTTCCATGCAGAGAAAAGCTACCTACTGCTGCTTGTGTTTAAATTAATACTGTTTTTATTAAACATATAAATTTAAAAATAACTAGTTTTTCTTAAACATCCAAGTGCAACTTGCAAATCTAGTTTTCTATTTATAAATCTACTAATTTTTTTATAAAAATAAGAACTATTACTTGCACTATTCTTTGATTAATATTTAATTAACTCATAAACTTAACAGATTAAATTCCTCTAAAAATGAATGCCAAATATAAACTTAGGTAATTAAATTCCCTAATAGATTTTTAAACTAAGTTTCACAGAGTAGAAATATATCCATTGATCCTCAAACACCTCATACTTCAACAGAAGAAACACGTCTAACATATTTTTACCCTAATCATTTAAGCATTTTTTTTTTATTTTTTTGGTATTGGGGATTGAACCCAGGGGCATTCTACCTCCAAGTCACACCCCCAGCCCTTTTTATTTTGAAACAGGATCTCACTAAATTGCTGCAATTAAAAGGCAGGACCCAGGGGAGTTCTGCTCCAAAGTGACCCCCAAGCTGGGTGAACACTTGTAATCCCAGTACTTGGGAGGCTGAGACAGGAGGATCACAGGTTCGCAGATCGCTAGCCTCAGCTACTTAGTGAGGCCCTCCGCAACTTAGTGAGACCCTGTTTCAAAATAAAGAATAAAAGCCGGGTGTGGTGGTGCACGCCTGTAATCCCAGTACTTGGGAGGCTGAGACAGGAGGATGACAGGTTTGCAGATGGCCAGCCTCTGCTACTTAGTGGGACCCTCCACAACTTAGTGAGACCCTGTTTCAAAATAAAGAATAAAGAATAGGGCTGGGGGTGTATCTTGGAAGTAGAATGCCCCTGGGTTTAATCCCCAGTACCGCAAAAGAAAGGGACCCCCAAACTCAGTCCTCTCCTGGGGGCTTGATTCCAGCGCCCAGAGCAGCACTATCCTCCCCCCGTGTTTACCTTTCTACTTTTTCTCGACCACTGAGTGGAGGAGCTTCCAGCCTCCCCTCGGGGTCCTCCCGACGTCTCTCCTGGTAGTGATAACTGCACCTGCCCCATCCAGGTTGTGAGGATCTCTTCCTATTTCACTTTGCTACCTGCCTGCTTTTCTTTTCTTTTTTGCAGTACTGGGGATTGAACCCTGAGGCTTCTACCTCCAACCCACACCCCCAGCCCTATTTTTTATTCTTTATTTTGAAACAGGGTCTCACTAAGTTGCAGAGGGTCTCACTAAGTAGCTGAGGCTGGCCGTGAACCCGGATCCTCCCGTCTCAGCCTTGCAAGTACTGGGATTACAAGCGTGCGCCACCATGCCTGGCTCTGCTTTTCATTTTACTGTCTGTTTCGTTGGCCATGTTGTATAGTCATTATGTTGAGAGGTGGGTAAGGCTGGGTGGCAGGCATTAAATGTCCCCAGCTTGTAGCTAGAAACCATGAGCCTGAATACAGAGGACACCCCTTCTGATCTGATTCCCCACTAGGTGGCTCTGAGGACCATGTCAGGTGCCTGGGAAAGGCTTGTTTGATCTGGACAGGGCCAGGTAGGTCCAGAATGTTAGTACCCCACACTGCCTTGCCCAGAAGGGCCTCAGGCCAGGGGCAGGAGTTTCTGCAGCTGGATAAAGGAGGGTGTCGCTGGCTTCCTCTGACTTCCAGAAGTCCTGGGAAGGAGAACAAAGCTCAGGGGACATTTGACTTGAAGTACACGAAAGCTTCAAAAGTGATATTTATCATAGCAAAATTTAACAATACAGGAAGAAAGTTCTGGGTGCTGTGGTGCACACCTGTAATCCCAGTATTTGGGAGGCTGAGACAGGAGGATCACACGTTCAAGGATAGCCTCAACAATTTATTAAGACTCTCAGCAACCTAGAGAGATCCTGTTTCAAAATAATAATAATAGCCGGTCGTGGTGGCGCATGCTTGTAATCCCAGTACTTGGGAGGCTGAGACAGGAGAATCGCAGGTTCGCGGCCAGCCTCAGCTACTTAGTGAGGCCCTCCGCAACTTCATGAGATCAGGTTTCAAAATAAAGGATAAAAAATAGGGCCAGGGGTGTAGCTCAGAGGTAGAACGCCCCTGGGTTCAATCCCCGGTACTGCAAAAAAAATAATAATTATAATAATGATAAAAAGCCGGCCGTGGTGGTGCACGCTTGTAATCCCAGTACTTGAGAGGCTGAGTCAGGAGGATGCAGGTTCAAGGACAGCCTCAGCAAGTCCTAAGAGTCTTATTAACCTAGAGACCCTGTTTTAAAATAAAAATAAAAGCTGGGTATGGTGGCACATGCCTGTAATTCCAGTACTTGGGAGACTGAGACAGGAGGATCACAGTTTGGAGGCCAGCCTCAGCAACCTAGTGAGACCTGTTTCAAGATAAAAAAATAAAATAAAATGGCCGGGGGTGTAGCTCAGAGCTAGAATGTTTCTGGGTTCAATCCCCAGTACCAAAACCCCAAAACAAACACAAAATAAATAAATAAAAATAAAATAGAGCTGCTAATGTAGCTCAGAGGTAGAATGCCCCTGGGTTCAATCCCCAATACCACAAAAATAAAAAGTAAAATAAAAATAAATAAGCCAGGCGTGGTGGAACACACTTGTAATCCCAGTACGTGGGAGGCTGAGACTGGAGGATCCGGGTTCATGGTCAGCCTCAGCTACTTAGTGAGGCCCTCCTCACTAAGAGACCCTGTTTCAAAATAAAGAATAAAAAAAATAGGGCTGGGGGTGTAGCCCAGAGGTAGAATACCCCTGGGTTCAATCCCTGGTACCACCAAAAAAATAAAAAACAAAAATGAATAAATAAATAGATAAATAGATCTGGGGATGTAGCTTGGAGGTAGATGCTCCTGGGTTCAATCCAAGAGAGAGAGAAAGAAGAAAGAGAGAAAGAGAGAGCGAGCCAGCAGGCTAGGGAAGGAGGGAGAGAGGGGGGAGGAAGGAGAGAGGGAGGGAGGAAGGTGAGGGCTAGGGGCACAGCCCAGTGGTAGAGCACTTGCTTAGCATGCAAGTGGGTTCAGTCCCTAGCACTGCAAAAACAAAGAAACAAAAAAGCTGGGCACAGTGGCACACACCTGTATTCTCAGTACTTGGGAGTCTGAGACAGGAGGATCACAGGTTTGAGGCCAGCCCCAGCAATTTATTGAAACCCTCAGCAACATTGGGAGACCCTGTTTTAAAAAAATAAAACTAAGCTACACCCTCTGAGGGTGTAGCTCAGAGGTAGAATGCCCCTGGGTTCAGTCCCCAGTACCAAAAATTAATCAACCAATCAATGAATCAATAAAAAGGCTTGGGGGAGCTGGGCATGGTGGCACACGCCTGTAATCCCTGTACTTGGGAGGTTGAGACAGGAGGATCGCAAGTTCACAGCCAGCCTTAGCAACTTAGCAAGGCCCTCTGCAACTTAGCGAGACCTTGTTTCCAAATGAAAAATAAAATAGGTGGGGATCTAGCTCAGAAGTAGGATGCCCCTGGGTTCAATCCCCAGTACCCCCCCCAAAAAATAAACGGGAGACAGAGAGAGAATGAGATGTTAAAATGAGGTCAATAATATTAAGTAAAATGCTTTCCTGTTCTGTAAGTCGTTCTAGCAAATTCTTGAACCTAAGGAAAGGGTCATGGAAACCCTCAATTTATAGCCAGTTGGTCACAGTATGGGAGGCCCAGGACTTGATACTGGTGACTGGGTGTGAGCCCTAATCCAGTCTGACCAATATCAGACTAATAAGAAGAAAAAAGTTAGCCGGGCGTGGCGCACGCTTGTAATCCCAGTACTTGCGAGGCTGAGACGGGAGGATCCGGGTTCGTGGCCAGCCTCAGCTACTTAGTGAGGCCCTCTGCAACTTAGCGAGACCCTGTTTCAAAATAAAGAATAAAAAATAGGGCTGGGCATGGAGCTCGGAGGTAGAATGCCCCTGGGTTCGATTCCCAGTACCGCCAAAAAAAAAGAGGAAAAAAGTTAGCCGGCTTTGGTGGCACACACCTACAATCTCAGCCGCTCTGGAGGTCGAGGCAGGATTGCAAGTGGGAGGCCAGCCTGGGCAATTTAGCAAGACCCTGAATGACTTTGAGAGATCCTGTTTCAAAATAAAATTAAAAGACTGGGGGTATAGTTCAGTGGTAGAGCACTCCTGGTTCTATCCCCAGTAATGAAAAAGAAGAAGTGACAAGCAGGGATGCACAGGCACAGAGGAAGAATGAAGGCCAGGCATGATGGCGCACACTTTGATCCCAGTACTTGGGAGGCTGAGATAGGAGGACTGCAGGTTCAAGGACAGCCTCAGCAACTTTGTGAGGCCCTTTACAACTTAGTGAAACCCTGTTTTTTCTGTTTTTTTGTTTTTTGGGGTGTTTTTGTTTTTGTTTTTGTGCTCGAGATTGAGCCCAGAGGCATTCTATCTCCAAATTACACCTCCTGCCCGATTTTATTTCTTATTTGGAAACAGGGTCTCACTGGATTGCTGAGAGCCTCCCTAAGTTGCCGAGGCTGGCTTTGAACCTGCGATCCTCCTGCCTAAGCCTCCCAAGTACTGGGATTACAAGCGTGTGCCACCAAGCCCAGCTTTTTTTTTTTTTTTTTTTTTGCAGTACTGAGGATTGAACCCAGGGGCATTGTACCTACAAGCTACACCCCCAGCCCTATTTTTTATTCTTTATTTTGAAACAGGGTCTCACTAAGTTGCGGAGGGCCTCACTAAGTAGCTGAGGCTGTCCTTGAACCTGCGATCCTTCTGTCTCAGCCTCCCAAGTACTGGGATTACAAGCATGCGCCACCACGCCCAGCTGTTTTTTTTATTTGGAAATAGAATCTCTCTAGGTTGTGTAGGGTCTTGCTAAATTGCTGAGGCTGGTCTTCAACTTACGATCCTCCTGTCTCAGTCTCCCAAATACTGGGATTATGGGTATACACCACAACACCCGGCTGGATCTTGGACTTCTAGAAAATACATGTTTGCCGGGCGTGGTGGTGCACGCTTGTCATCCCAGTACTTGGGAGGCTGAGACAGGAGGATCCGGGTTCACGACCAGCCTCAGCTACTTAGTGAGGCCCTCCGCAAATAGGGCCGGGGGTGTAGCTCGGAGGTAGAATGCCCCTGGGTTCAATACCCAGTACCCCCCCCCAAAAAAAAGAAAATACATGTCTATTGTTTAAGCCTCTGGTCCATGGTGCTAGTTACAGCAGCCTAGCCAATTCACAGGCCCCGTTCCCAATCCACAGAGCTCATTACTTAGCTGTTGGCTGTGTATCCTCGTAGACTTTTCCCATGCATATGTAATTATATGTGGAGATTTCCAGGCATACATCTTTTTACAAAAAAAAGAATTTGGCCATACACAGTGTTCCACAGCTACTATGATCCACTTTTCTTTACTTTTATTTGCATTTATTTTATGCTGAATGTATTCCCATGTCATAAGTTTTTGTTTCTTCGGTTTCTTCTGGGATATCTTTTTTATTTTGTGCAGCCTCCTCTTCTCGTTTAGGAACAATTTGTTCCTTTTCAGTTGGGATGGTCTCAGCATGGCAGGAAGCTCAGTAGTGGTGAATCTGACCGTGAGCTTGGTAAACGCGGCAGCGGCGCGTTGTAAACTTGAGCGTGTTGTTCCCCTGGGATGGCCGGACACCAGAGTCTACAGCTAAACCCTGATGCTCAGCTTACTCTGCATTGTGAGCAGGTGGAGCAAAAACTGAGAACTCTTTTGGGGCCACTGACCTTATGTCCCCTCCACTCTGAACTGGGCAGCCCTGCCAGAGCCACCATTGAAATGCAGGACACACATTGCTCCTCCCTCCCTCCCTCCCTCCTTTCCTTCCTTCCTTCCTTCCTTCCTTCCTTCCTTCCTTCCTTCTTGTGGTACTGGGGATTGAACCCAGGGGCATTCTACCTCTGAGCTACACCCCCAGCCCTATTTTATTTTTTATTTTGAAATGGGGTCTCACTATGTTGCTGAGGGTTGGCTAAGTTGCTGAGGCTGTCCTCAAACCTGTGATTCTCCTGTCTCAGCCTCCCAAGTACTGGAATTACAAGCGCACCACCATGCCCGGCTTTTCTGTCTCCTTTCTACATATTTCTTTTATTTCTTCAATCCTACCTTACCCCCCACATGCTCTACTTCTTGACATTTCTCGAGAAACAGATGCTGGAGCCGAGCACAGTGGCAGCCCCTGTAATCTCACTACTTGGGAGGCTGAGACTGGAGGATCACAGGTTGGAGACCAGCCTCAGCAACCTAGAGATACCCTGTTTCAAATTAAAAAATAAAAATAAAAATATAAAGGGCTGGGGATGTAGCTTGGAGGTAGAATTTCCCTGGGTTCAATCCCCACTACCAAAAAATAAATAATAGAGTCAGGAGGCCATTAAGATACAGGGGTTAGGCAGGATTCCAGCTACTGCTAGAAATACAAACTTTGGTCACCTCCACCTTTGACCTCAGGCATCTGGAACCACCTAAAAAAAGTGAAAACTGCTGGGCATGGTGGTACATTTGGTAATTCTATTTCTTGGGAGGCTGAGACAGAAGGATCACAGGTTCAAGGCCAGTGTGTGATAACTTAGAGAAACCCTGTTTCAAAATAAAAAATTCAAAAGGACTGGGTGTATAGCTCACACACACAAATAATAAAATAAAATAGGGCTGGGGGTGTCCTTGGTTCAATCCCCAGTAATACACACACACACACACACACACACACACACACACACGAAAAAAGGTCATTGGTTGTTAGGTGTGCTGGTGCATGCCTATAATACCAGTATTTGGGAGGCTGAGACTGGAGAATTGCAGGTTCAAGGACAGCCTCAGCAATGTATTGAGACTCTCAGAAACCTAGCAAGACCCTGTTTCAAAAAATAATAATAAAATAAGAAAGGGCTGCAGGTGTAGCTCAAAGGTAGAATGCCCCTGGGTTCAATTTCTATTACCACCAAACAAAAAAGGTTATCAATGATTCTTTGATTTTCCTTTTCTCTTCTTTTTTTGGGGGGGATTTTAGCCCCAAAATCTGTATTGATCAAAACAGCTTCACTGTTCTCTTTATCAAGAAATTTTATGCCGGGTGTGGTGGTGCACGCTTGTAAGCCCAGTACTTGGGAGGCAGAGACTGGAGGATCTGGGTTCGCGGCCAGCCTCAGCTACTTAGTGAGGCCCTCCGCAACTTCATGAGACCCAGGATAAAAAATAGGGCCGGAATCCCCGGTACCGAAAAAAAAAAAAAGAAATTTTATAAACTTGAAATTACACAATGAGCCGGGCGTGGTGGCGCATGCTTGTAATCCCAGTACTTTGGGAGGCGGAGACCGGAGGATCTGGTTCGTGGCCAGCCTCAGCGCTCTCTCTCTCTCTCTCCCTCCCTGTCTCTCTCTCTCTGTCTACCTAGTGAGGCCCTCCGCAACTTCGTGAGACCCGGTTTCAAAATAAAGTATAAAAAATAGGGCCGGGGGCGTAGCGCGGAGGTAGAACGCCCCTGCGTTCAATCCCCGGTACTGCAAAAAAAAAAAAAAAAGAAATTACACAATGAAACTAACAAAATAACAAATTTCATATTTGCTTTGCTTTACATATTGGGTTTAACAACAAAAAAATTATTTTGGGGGAAAAAGCTATATTTCAAAATGTTAAAAAAAAAACACTGTCCTGCCGGGCACGGTGACTCATGCTTGTAATCTCAGTACTTGGGAGGCTGAGGCAGGAGGATTGCAGGTCCAAAGCCGGCTTTGGCAATTTAGAGAGGCTCTCCAAGACCTTGTTTCCAAATAAGAAATAAAATCGGGTTGGGGGTATAGCACAGAGGTAGAATGCTTCTGGATTCAGTCCCCAGTACCACACACACAAAAAAAGCATTGTCCTAAAGAATGCTTTAGATGCAAAGGCCTCCTTGACCAGGAGAGTTAGGAGATAAACCATCCAGCAGAGGGCTCTGTGTAAAATGTTTATTTTGACTAATGTTTAGAATACAGGAACTAAAGAGAGGGGGGAAAAGACACAACTCCAAAGCGACAGTGAGTCAGGGCCTGCCCACAGGCAGAGAGGAAGGCCGTCCCAGGGCGGCCCGATGTGGACCGTCCCCTCCTACTCAATGTCAATGCCACTAAGCAGAGAACCGAGGAGTCAGGGCGTGAAGACCTCACCAGCTGCGAGCGAGCGTGCAAGGGCAGAAGGGGGTGTCTATGCGGCTCCCCTGTGACCTGCGAGCCAGGAAACAGGCAGGAGGCCGAGGCTCCCAATTCAGTTAAGGGCAGAAAGCTGGACGCCCAGGTCCAGGAAGAACAAAAAGGGGATTTTGGAGGTAGGCTTTTTTGTCGAGTTAAAAAACAGGCACAGCCGGGCGTGGTGGCGCACGCTTGTAATCCCAGTACTTGGGAGGCTGAGATCGGAGGATCTGGGTTCACGGCCAGTCTCAGCTACTTAGTGAGGCCCTCCGCAACTTAGTGAGACCCAGTTTCAAAATAAAGAATAAAAAATAGGGCTGGGGGTGTAGCTTGGAGGTAGACTACCCCTGAGTTCAATCCCCAGTACCACAAAAAAAAAGGGCACATTATCCAACGTCTCCTTGTGGACCCCCAACTGCCGGCCTGGCCCCCTGACGCGTCCCTTCTCCCCACAAAACCAACGGGAACAGGAGGGAGGCAGAAGACAGAAGTTCAAGGGTGGGGAATGCTGGGGTCTCTAGAGACCGCTGCGGTGACGAGCCAGGCAAGCACAGGACAGGTGAAGCTGCTGCTCCCCTGGCGGGGTGGGCGGGACAGAGCAGAGCCAGCAGGGTGACCACGAGCATCCTGGCTCAGGTGAGGACCCCGAGCAACAGGACAGAGGGTCGCCCTGGAGGAGGCAAGGCGAAGCACACAGAGGGCATGGAAAGCTCCTGGCGAGCGGCCCCGGCACACGCCCAGCCGGGCTCGACTCTGGGGGAGAGGACAACCCTGGAGACCAGCGCTGAGGCCCGCGGAGGAGGGAGCTGCTCTCCCGCTCTTTCTCGGAGGACACGGTTGAACCCTGTGATCACCAAGGCCCAAGGCAAGCCGAGTGAATGCACTTCATGGAGAGCAAGAGAAGCCAGGCCGCAGGGCCGCCTTGGGGCAGCGCGCCCGCCTTTCTCCCTGAGGCCCTGGGGCCGGAGGCGTCAGAGCTGCCACCCTGCTTGCTGTGGCCGAAGGCAGGTTGGCATGACCACCCCAAGATTCTGGACTTGTGAAAGAGAGGAGGAAGGGAAAGGTGGGTATGGAAAACCAGGTGGAGGAAACAGCCTTAGATGTGTGGGGAGCTGGGGGTGGCACATCAGGAGGAGTTCTGGTTCTGGTAGATGGATGCCTTCTCCTTCAACAGGTCCAGACACAGGTCCTCCTTCCTAGAGGAGGCTCAGACCTGGATGGGGTGAGACAGCACCTGTGGTCGCCATGGTCACCGTCGTCACAGGAGAGCAGCTGGTCGCCGGTCTGGAGGTGCCGCAGAGGTTGCAGCATTTGCACTCGATGCACTGCCAGCGGTAAGTCTTCACGGCCGCCATCATCACGGGGGTGAACTGGAGGCAAGACGGGTGCCCTGTGGGGGGAGGTGAGTGAAACGGGGGGCCGGCAATGTGGGGCTGGGGGCAGGGTGAGTTGCTTCACGGTGAGAGCACTGAAAGTCAGCAGGCC
>PVJS01048024.1:0-15213 GCA_004027185.1 Glis glis
CTCTCTCTCTCTCTCTCTCTCTCTCTCTCTCTCTCTCCCTGTCTCTGTCTCTCTGTCTCTGTCTCTGTCTCTGTCTGTCTCTCTCTCTCTCTCTCTCTCTCTCCTTAGTGAAACTCCGCAACTTCGTGAGACCCGGTTTCAAAATAAAGTATAAAAAATAGGGCCGGGGGTGTAGCGCAGAGGTAGAACGCCCCTGGGTTCAATCCCCAGTACCGCAAAAAAAAAAAAAAATCTATAGAAGCATAAAAGAAAACATGAAATAATTCTTTTTATAATGCTAAAGTAAGAAAGCCTTTCTAAATATAGCACAAAATCTAGACAACATAAAATGAAAGGTCAATAAATTCAACTATGTAAAAACTCTGCAAAAAACAACAAAACAAGGTTAAAAGAAAACAACAAAGTGGGTAAAATATTTGCAGCCTATTTTGCATTTGACTAGGGCTAAATGCCACTAGCCCTACTGGGTTATTAACCAACCAGTATCCCTATAGAAGAGCTGGTAGTGATTATAAACACTTTATATAGAAAAGGAAATGTGAAAAAAGGTTTCTGATTTCAAGAATCATAATAAACTTGTGTTTTTTAAGACACTATTTTTAAAAGGAAATGTGAATAACTCTTAAACATATGAAAAGATGTTCACCCTTACTCATAATAAGAAATACAAGTTAAAGCTACTTAGAGGTAGCATTTTTTTTTTCCTGGAGTGAGTGAGTTGTCTCAAGAGCATATTGTCATAAAAGTAAGTTTGGCCCCTTTGCTCTCTTGTTCTCTTGCCCTTCAGCCTTCTGCCACGGGATGACATAGGACAAAGGTGTTACCTCATCAGATGGCAGCACTATGCCCACTGTTTTCTCAACTTCCAGAGCCCTGAGCCAATAAATTTCTATTCATTATAAATTACCCTGCCAACGTGGCACAGTGGCACATATCTGTAATCCCAGTACTTGGGAGGCTGAGACAGGAGGATCAATTCCAAAATAGTCTCGGTGTTCTTTCATTTAAAGAAAATCAATAAATTACATGGGAACAGATTCTCTCTTGCTCCCAGCTATCTCCAGAGCCTGTAATAAGACCTGGCACACAACAGGGACACAAGATAATTCTCATAATAAATTAAAGTTTTAAATGGAATTATAACTAAACAAAACAACTAAAAAAGCAATGCTACAATGTGTCATTGAAATTCATTGTAAACCACTTTGCATATTAATTAAAAATTCTGCTATTCTGATTTTCATGAAGTATAAGGTCTTACCGACTTTTTTTACCTGGCACATTTACTGTACTGTTAGCTACAGAGAACAGACTGTAAGGTTTACAGTTTCATGGACAAATTTTCATGTTGTGGCACTTGCTGTCTTTTCACACACACACACACACACACACACACACACACACACTAACACTCCTCTCAATTGCACTGTTGTTAGGCTGCTCACTTCTCATACCAGCTGCTCCTCCCACCTGCTCCCCCAAAACGTAATGTAAAGTCTCCATCTGATGCACAGAAGGGACACCGACGGAGATCAGAGGGAATTTCTGAGGATGGCTCTATTCTCAGCTGAGGGAGAGGGTGTTGAAGGAGCTCAGAAACTAGGTAACAGGCAGATTAGTTGATTTCAGTTCAAACACAAAAATAGAAACGGTTTGGCATCAATCAGAAAGTTGAGGAAATTGTGATCCTTAGGAAAGATTTTTCCTTTTAGCTGAAATTCAAAATCCCAAATCCCCTGCTGAGAATGAAGGGCATTTATGATGAAGATCAGTCTCTTCTGAGAAAGTCATGGAATTCCTAATATGAATTCTCCCCTTGATCTCAGTGTATTGGTCTCCAACTAGTGGTGAGTCATGCTAGGCATATTTCTCACCTATAAATTGATTCAAAGAATTTAGGCATTCTGAGTTCTTTGGAGAATATGATGTGAATGTAGATTTTTCTACAAAAACTTCCAAAAGTCGCTCATAATAAAAGTAGGTTTGTGAAGCCTTACAATTGGAGTAAGAAATTGAAAAACTAATCTATACATTTAAAAAACATTATCAGCCAGTTGTGGTGAGGCATGCCACCTATAACCCAGTACTCGGGAGGCTGAGACAAGAGGATCGCAGGTGAAATGCAAACATACTGGAAGAATTCACTTATTTGTCAATGAGAGGAGCAAATTTTTTTTTTTTTTTTGCTAAATTAGATAATAGTTTTCCAGTGCTGGGAGAACATTCCACCAGTTTTGTATGACGTTCAAAATGCACCGACAATAGATGTGACATACTTTAAAATTTAATTTGTATTATTAACATATTCTCCACCACTTTAAGTTGAAACAGTCAACAAAACAAAACCAAAAATATCAACACTAATTTGTAGCCTTTGTCAGTTAACTTGTTGTAAACACTTCTGTCATGGTAAATTTCAAACTATCAAGGAGACATTGGCTAAGGTGTGGTTGGAAAGTACCTGCAGCATTGTGCCAGGATATGGGGATGCACAGCCATACAGATACGACAGACGTAAAGAACTCGAAGCACACAGAAGGCTGAGCAAAACAATTAGGAAGTGGCAACGTGATAGTATTTGTGTTTATAATATAATTTGTTTCATCTAATTTTTAATAAGAGTTATGCTTAACACCTGGCTTGTGAAGTTCCTGAAATTTTAACAGCTGGCTCTCACAAGTTGATACAGGTCAGCCCCCGTTCACTTCACTGTTGTACACATATGCATACACACAATGTGTACACAGTCACAATTTTAGTGTATTTACAATTTGTGTTCCACTTTTTCCATTTAATTTTACCCCATTCTTCCATTATTAAATTTAATTATCCTAAACGGGGTGCAGTGGCCCCGTTTTGAAAGGCTGAAAAAAGAGGATCACAGGTTCGAGGTCAGCCTAGGAGACTTGGCAGGACCCTTAGCAACTTAGTAAGACTCTGTTTCAAAATTAAAAAGGCTAGGGATGTAGCTCAGAGGTAGAATGCCCCTGGGCTCAATCCCCAGTACCTAAATAAATTTAAAAAAAAATTAATTTTTTTTTTGAGATAGCATCTCACTGTGTTGCCCAGGCCGGTCTCAAACTCATGGGCTCAAGCAATTCTCCTGCCTGGGACTACAGGTGTGTGCTACCATGCCCTGCTGTAGTTCATCTATTGATATAACAGAAATATATTTAAATATTTCTGCTTTATTAAAAATTTAGACTTTATTATAAAGTCTGTATTAGATATATTTGCATATATTATGTTTTCCTCTATGGAAATATTTTCCAAGCACACATACATTTTTTTATACTGGGGGATTGAGCCCAGGGGCATTCTGCCTCCAAGCTACACCCCCCAACCATATTTTTAAATTTTTAAACAGGGTCTCATTAAGTTGCTGGGGAAGAGGTCTCTCTGAGTTGCTGAGACTGGCCTCAAATCTGCAATCTTCCTGTCTCAGCCTGGCAAGCAAAGGTACTTCTTAGGGTAGGATTATAGATAAAAATATTTTTTGAATTTTACTCTTTTAATGACTTTGAAGGATCCACATTTCATTTAGTAGTATATGAGAGTAAATACACTTAGAAATGTTTTCCAGTGCCCAAAAGTCAGAGGGAAATAATAAGTGTACAATCCAGTTGGCAGTGTAGGACATCGATCGTTAATATCCAAGTGGCCATATGCGGTAATAACTACACTGGTGTAAGTGTTGTGATGTTCTTATCTGTTCTTGGGAGAGAGAGGAAGCATTGAGACTTTCAGGGCGATGAAGAGGGCCTTCCACACGCTTGCAGTAATGATGTCACTTACCATGGTCACTGCACCCATTGTCATATGACCTAGGTTGGCTGAATCGCACTATCTGCCCAATGTCCACATCTCCTCTGTCCAGGGAGTGTTTCTTCCTGGGTTCTGAATCCTTCCTAATTCCAACAGGAACTTAGCCCCAACTCAGCCCCACATCCCAGGATTCACATACTAGGGGGTTTCCTGTTGGGGTATATGAGGGCAAAGAAAACACGGCCCGACAGCAAGGAATAGGCTTTATTTAGGAATAAAACCTGGAAGGAGGCATCTGACCAGGGAGAAAGCCCACCTCCCTACAGGCTAGGGGGCCTTTTATGGGGCGAGGAAGGGGGGTACTGGAATAGTCGTATAAGCCACTGGTTGGTGTGGGAGTGGCCAGGTCATCTCGGAGTAGGGCAATGATCAGGGGACATTTCTCTTTCTTTGTTCCTTTGTTCTGTCTTCCTCCGGCACAACCTCATGGCCAAACCTCACAGTGCCCACACTTCCCTATGCTCGGGCTGTTCATGTCTTGGTTTCAAACCACTTGCCACAATCTTCCCTCAGAAAACACTCGGCCTGTACTCTATCTGGTTGGCTTCTGACCTCATTGCTCAGTTCCCCATTTTTAGCCTTTCCTGATGCCTGGCACTATCTTATGGGTCCTGCTGGATGTGATTTGGTTTCTCTTTTACACATACTGCCTTGAAGCGGCTTGGGTAAAAGTTGCTTTGATGACTAAATGTTAGGACACTGCATTTCAGAGTCTGTCCCCTTCCCAACCTGCCCTTTCACATAGCGCTCCTGCCCAGTTCTTCACATGAGCACATGTGTGTTCAGATAACAAATGTTGATCCTGGATGCAGCAGCAACATGGTGAGAGCAGGGCAGACAAGCTCTCCCCTGCAATGGAGCTTTCATTGTAACACACAGAAAAATAGTGAACACGGATCTGTGTAAATATCTAAGACATTAGGCAGGGTAAGGACTATGAACAAATAAACAACAAACAAAGGCATGTAGAGTACGTGGGTGAGGTGGGGAGCAGTACAATGCAGATGAGGTGGCAAGGTGAGAGATAAGAAAGGTCCTTGAGGTGGTTACATTTAACAGACATAAGTGGCAAAAAGAGGCCAACCAGGCGATGCTCTGGAGGGAAAAGTGCTGCGCGTAGGAGGGAAAATGCAAAGGATCTGAAACAAAAATGAGCCCAATGTGTTAAAAAAGAGAAAGAAGCCCAGCATGGCTAAAATGTAGAGATGTGGCAGAAGTATGAACTGAGGACAGAGAAGTAGACGGGGCCCAAATCACAAAGAGCCTTACAAACCATTTGACTTAAAATTCTTATTAAAATTAGAAGGTATTGAAGGGTTTTCTGCTGGGCCACATAATTGTACATATTTATGGGGTACAGTGTGATACATGTGTACAATGAATAATAACCAAAGTAAGGTAATTGATATTTCCATCTCTTTAAACATTTATTACTTCTTGGCATTTACAGCTTCCAAACTCTCTATAAAATGTATAATAAAGCCAGATCTGGTGGGCACACCTGAAATCCCAGTACTTGGGAGACTGAGACAGGAGGATTTCAGGTCTGAGGCCAGTGTGCAGTAACTTAGTGAGATCATATTTCAAAATTTAAAAAAGAAGGACTGGAGGTATACCTCAGTGGTAGAAACTGCCTTGGGAAAATCCCCACTAACACACACACAAACAACATACATACATATATATATATGTAATATGTGTAGTTGTAAATTCTAATCACCCTCCTGTGCTGTAGAACACCATAACTTATTCTTCCTACTAACTATATTTTAGTAAACTAAATTATATCTTCAAAATTTGGGATGAGAGAATATGGAAGCAGGTCAGTTAGGTGATGTATGAGTCTGTTCACACTGCTGTAACAAAATACATAGCCTCATTAACAACAGGAATGTACTTTCCAAAGCCGGGCATGGTGGCGCACGCTTGTAATCCCAGTACTTTGGGAGGCGGAGACTGGAGCATCCGGGTTCGTGGCCAGCCTCAGCTCGCTCTCTCTCTCTCTCTCTCTCTCTCTCCCTGTCTCTCTCTCTCTCTCTCTACTTAGTGAGGCCCTCCACAACTTCGTGAGACCCGGTTTCAAAATAAAGTATAAAAAATAGGGCCAGGGGTGTAGCTCGAGCTCAGAGGTAAAACGCCCCTGAGTTCAATCCCTGGTACCGCAAAAAAAAAAAAAAAGAAAGAAAGAAATGTACTTTCCATAGTCTGGAGTCTGGGAATTCCACATTTATAATAAATTTCCCTTTTTTGTCTAAACTGGTATGAATTGGCTCTTAATAGAGACAGTGGTAGAACTGAGGCAAGAACTGTGGCCTCTTAACTTAAAAATGTATTGTTGATCCATGCGTGGTGGCGCATGCCTATAATCCCAGAACATGGGAGGCTGAGACAGGAAGATCACAGGTTTGAGGCCAATACTTGGTAACTTAGCAAGATCCTGTTTCAAAATAAAAAATAAAAAGGGCTGGTGATGTAGGTCAGAGGTAGAATGCCCCTGGGTTCAATACCCAGTACCATAATTTTTTTTTAAAAAGTGCCACCGGGCGTGGTGGCACACGCTTCTAATCCCAATACTTGGGAGGCTGAGACCAGAGGATCTGGGTTTGTGGCCAGCCTCAGCTACTTAGTGAGGCCCTCTGCAACTTAGTGAGACCCTGTTTCAAAATAAAGAATAAAAAATAGGGCTGGGGTGTAGCTCAGAGGTAGAATGCTCCTGTGTTCAATCCCCAGTACTGCAAAAAAAAAAAGTGTGATTATGATGAGATACTGATAGAAATTACTCTAAATTCTGTTTTTTGTTTTTCTTTTGTGCAAGTATAGCTTATTTTTGTTCAATTATTTTTTATTTTAATTAGAATTCATCCACTCTGGAAATTTAACCCAGTCAAGTCAGAGACAGTGGTAGGAACTGTTGCTAAGAAGGAAAGCTATGGATGTTGGCAGAGGTGGGGTAAAATAGCAAAACTCAGAGGCAAAGGCTGCGGTGGAGAATCAGGCTGTCATGTGTTAAACAGCGTAATCTGCAGGAGAAGCCAAGGGCTCAACCAAATCAAGGTAGTAATATGGAAAGAATTATATTAAAATACAAAGCAAATATGAACCCAGAGATGTTTTTTCAAGGGCAGCACTGCCAAGTAGAGGAAAAGCAAGTTATATCCAAGCCTGACTCCTCAGAGTATAATGTATACATTATACAACAAATGTCGATGATGACATTATCGGTACAAAACACTATGCTGAGGACCAGGGTGAACAAAACAAACACAGACTCTAACCTCATGGAGCTTATGTTACAGCAGGACAGGGGCAGGCACACATAAAATAAAGAAGTTAGTAACCTGATTAAGAAGTAATCAAATAAGCCTGGTGTGGTGGCGCATGCCTACAATTCCAGTATTTGGGAGGCTGAGACAGGAGGATTGTGGGTTCAAAGCCAGCCTCCGCAACTTAGTGAGACTCTCAGAGACTGAGCAAGACGCTGTCTCAAAATAAAAAATAAAAAGTGCTAGGGGTATAACACAGTGCTAGAACACCCCTGGGTTTGATCCCCAGTACAAAAACAGAAGAAGAGGGGGACAAATATAAGATGATAGATAGTACTGTGACGAAAACAAACAGGATGCTGAGAGAAAGAATAAGGAGAGCAGACCTGTTAGAAAGAGTGGTCAAGGAAGGCTGCCTGAAGCATGAAGGATAAGAAGAAGCCGGTCATGAGAAAAGCACAGAAGAGCTTGTAGACAAAGGGCACAGCAAGTGCAAAGGTCCAGAGGTCAGAAAACGTCAACCTGAGCCGGGCGTGGTGATGCACGCTTGTAATCCCAGTACTTGGGAGGCTGAGACCGGAGGATCACAGGGTCGTGGCCAGCCTCAACTACTTAGTGAGGCCCTCCGCAACTCTAGTGAGGGTCTCCACAACTTGAGACCCTGTTTCAAAATAAAGAATAAAAATAGGGCTTGGGGTGTAGCTTGGAGGTAAAATGCCCCTGGGTTCAATCCCCAGTACCGCAAAAAAAAGTCAACCTTTTCAAAGAACTGCAAGAAAACCCATGTGGTTGCACACCCTGCCACTCCTAGAGCCACCAACTCTCCATCACGGTTTCTCCCCCAGCTCACAACCATCCTGCAATCATAGTTCCCTGGAGTGTCTAAATTATTCCTCCTCTTCCATTTCTCTTTGGGAAACGCTGTCTAAATCACGACCTCAAGCTGGTGGCAAATAGGAAGAAAATGTTTTCCGAAGTCATGTTTTGTTTGCTTTTGTTTTAGTATAATGATATACTTCAAATATAAAAAAACACCAGGAAGTTGTTTAATCAATGAGTATGCATTTGTATGTGTGTCTACAAAAGCCCACCCACCTCACTCAGCATCGCCGGCCCTGGCTCATGAGGTTACCATGGCATCCATCTTTTGGGCACAGCTCGCTTCCCATCCAGACGCCTTTGGCCCACTGGGTCCCAGTGGGGAGAAGTCTCTTTAGAGCGCCACAGCTAGAGGGAGTCGGTAGGCACTGTGACCTGGTGAGAGAACAAAACAGTCAAGATTCAATTAATCGTGCAGTCTGAAGTCAATCCCCCCCTGGCATTTCTTGGTGGTAATGCTAATATTTAGAAAATCAATTATTTTATATGTGAAAAAGGCTTGATTCTTGGTCTACCTACCAGGAATACAAAAAAAAAATCACATTTCTTTATTTCCTTTCTAAGAACCTAAATAAAACTCAATCTTAATCCCACTGGGTGGTGGGAAATTCACTGTTAATCATGATGGGGTTTGGGCTCTTCCTACTCAAGGTCACACAAAGGTCTCCTGGTCTCACTGAGGAAGGTCACAAATGACATTCTCTGAAGGGTCTGGGACCAAACTGCCTTGGATACCCTGGATAAAGAGTGGTCAAGGAAGAGTGGTCAAGGAGCCACCCGAAGCATGAAGGAGAAGGAGCCAGCCATTAGAGAAATCAGAGGATTCACGATGCTCTGTGCAAGACATTGGGTAATTTACTTAACTTCTCAGATGATTAACAAAGACCATGAAAGTAACTACTTCATAGAATTTTGAGGCACTGAAATGAGTTAACACATACAAGGTTCTTAGAGTAATGTCTGACACTTAATTGTACAGAAAATATTTTCACCATCATCATCATGATGTGTTAAGTATCTGGGAGTTTTCTCCAGTAGCTGGTCCGCTCTGGTTATCAGAGATGTTCAGTATCCCAGTGCAAAGGATGTCCTCATGTCCCAAGCCCCCGCTGCTCCTGGTTGGAAGCCCCTAAGCTTCTGAGGTTCTGTCCCCACTCTAAGGACACCACCTTGGAATAAGCCACAGACCCGACCAAAGTTCCAACTACTCAGGAATCTCTTGGCAGTATCTTCCCCCTTAAAAACCTTGAAAGTTTCTCCTCCCTCTCAGAATACCCAGCAAATTGTCTTCAGCAAAACTGAACTGAACTTCAGAAGCTGGTAGAAACTTCCAGCAAACTTTGCTGTTTACCTGCTTTGGGGGGGTAGGGAATGGAATAATAGAAAATAAACACAACTCTTATTTTTCCCGCCACACTGACCTGACCCTGCTTGCTTAGACTGACACATCCTCCATTAGACTGCGAATGCTGTGCGGCTGACAGTGTTGGGTTAGTGAGAACTCTCCTTCCTCGGCAGTGGCTAATGGGCCGGCCCGATCCTGCAGTGCTCCAGGTGGAAGGGCAAAAGGCCTGGAGGTGTAAGTGCAGGAGCCCTAATAAGAGAGAGTATTGGGGAAGCCCCAAGTTCTTGGGCAGTGTGGTTTGCAACAGTCACCTGAAATTGTGATTCACCCACTTCCAAAACAAATCCCCAAACAACTTCAGCTTAATAGTGGGACAAGCAAACCAGGAGGTGACAGAACAGAAACGCAGGGGACGGGAGTACTTGGCAGGTTCAGAACAGCTGTGATGACAATGAGCTGAGGTTAGGGGATCAGTGAAGGGAGGAGAAATAAGTCCTAGGGATCCAGGCATGGCGCCAGAGAGGACAGTCATCCACGGAGCATATGAGGAGCAGAGCCAACGGGGGGCCTCCTGGTGGGGAACAGGAGAAGCCACGGCACTGAGGGGGACAGGAGGGGACACCAATCCCAAGCAATGCCTAGAAGCTAGACCAATCCACCTTGGAACTCTGTATAATTTCTATAATTACATTACTTTCTGCTAAATACAGAAATACTCTGATTTTTTTCCCATATGATTTTCTCTAGCTTTGTTTCTAATAGTGCTACCAGTGGTGCTTTCCAAACTCGTGCCCCCCCACACCTGTTTGGGGAAGATGAGGCAGGGAGAACAGGGAAAAGAAAATTGAGTTACAGAATAACAGGATCACCGCCCCTTTCCATAGCTTTCAGTCCCTCAGTCCTCTCTAAGCCTGGGCAAAGGTCCAGGCAGCTAGAGAGGGACATGATGTTGGAGATGGTTCACCTGTTCTCTCACCCCCTTGTCTTTTCTCTACTCCTCATCCCAGGTACCTTCACTACTGATGACTCATTTGAGGCCTGATAGAGCGCAAAGTCCACTTCTCCGAGAGCCCGTGCATTAGTCAGGACAGAGGCACAGGTCATCATTTCCAAGTGGATTTTGTACAATGAGAGTTTTCTACCTCCAGGTTGTCCCTGGCTGGCTTCTCACTGTGCCTTGGTTCAAGGGTTCAAGAACCCTGCCCCACACCACTCCTGGGTACTGCCTCACCTCCTTTTGGACGGAAAGCAACCTCTTGCTCATCTCAGGTGGTTTTCTAGTAAAGTCAGCCGAGGCCTTTCTTTTAACTGACCTTCAGCCTCTCCAAGGAAATACACAAGAACTGTTCCGTCCCTTACATATCCATACAGAGCAGGACGCTCAATGGGATCCGCCCGTACGGACTCACCACAGCACATAGCTATGCACAGAGCAGAGGGCTGGTTCTGTGCCTGTCCCTCAAAAAGGCAGGAAAAACTCATGGATGGGAGCCCCGCATATGCCAGGAGATCCTGGCTGTTGGACAGTGAGGGACTGACCCTGTCTGTATCTTACTGCAACAGTTAGGCCTCACTTTGAAACCTAGAAAGTGGCTCAGCCTTAGGACAAGTTGAGGGGAGGGGGCTCCAGCAGTTTGACTATGTGTGCGCTCTCTCTCCCTCTCTCTTACTTTACGGAGGTTACTTAACCTTCCTTGAGTCTCAGTTTCCTTGTACATAAAATCAGGATAATAATAGAACCTATTTCACAGGGCTAGTTTAAGGATTTAATGGAAATTAGATGATAGATTGATAGATAGATAAATAGATAGATAGATAGATAGATAGATGATAGATAGATAGATAATCTCAAAATGTCTAGCCCAGAGCAAGTATTCAACATATACTAGTTCTCTCTCTCTCTCTTTGCTTTTTCCTTTTTTAAAAAAAAAGACCACCATCTTCCCTTCTTTATGAGTCAAAAGTCTCATTATAAAAGTTACTCTTTTGATTCTAGGCAAAGCTATCGTCTCAAAAAGACAATAATTAAATGTTCTTAAAAAATTGGAAGGAAAATGGATTGGGGTTTTAACCTTTTCCCAAGAACACATTAGCCTGGATTTGATTTTAGTAAACAAATGATGTGTCTACTATTTATCTCATTAGCCAATTTTGAGGAAGTGGTAAGAATGTTGCCTAGGGAGAATGGGCTTCAGACCCACACATTTGTGTATTTTGATGAAGATAAGGAAAAGTCATGAAACGCCTGGAGCTCAGCAATTGTGCAGGAAGAACAGGCCTGCAACCGAAATGAGGGAAGGGCGAAGGTCCAGCGGCTGTCAACCCAGGGACAAGAACCAGGCCACGAAGGGGAGAAATGAAGACATGCTTTTCTGAATTTAGATCCTACCTAGAATCAGCCCTGGTAGCCTGCATGGGAAAATCAAATAAAATAACACATGTCATTAGTCATGTCAGCAAGGAGGTATTTTAATCCACTCTACTCAAATATGTCAGTAAGATCTTGCAAGCAATACTTCTTGTCATCTGAGAATTAACTATATTCTCTCTCAATGATAAGATTTCTCTAATACTAAAGAGTTCTATTCAATTCAGGCAGCATTTGCGGTGTCCCTATTGTGTGTCTTCACCCTACCCGTCCCCATAGTGACAGGAATTCAATTTTGTTTCCACTAAAGTCAACTCAGAAAGGCCCACTCTAAAAGACTACACTGGGCTCATGAGTGACATGCTATTCACATTTTTGGTAATATTTACATAGAATTTACTGTTGGATTGAGACTGTCTCTAGTGATGAGAGGGTAAATAAACTCTGCTGTCCAAGGTCAAGAGGGTTGTCCAGGTAACATATCTTTAACAGAAGATGGCTGATGAGGTTATAGCGTCCTACAGACTATGATGCTCTTCAAAAGGATGGTCCACACTGTCCTAACCCAAACCCGCAGATGGAAGGGCTGTGGAAGACACCATAGCTCAGGGTGCATAGAGTACTAAAGACTTTCATGAACTGCATGAAAGACTGCAAGAACGTGTAACTGGTAGTCTGTGTGCTAGCAAATGCTCAGGGAAAGGCAGGGCTTGTTGAGCATTCGGGGCTTGGTAGTGAGGTTGAGGAAGAAGAGCGTTCCAGATGTGGAGAGAAGCTTAATTAACGCCCTTAGGTGGAAATGAACATGGGTCTTCGGAGACACCATCTAAGAAAAAAGTGCCTAGAAACTAATTCACTCTACCAGTCCATCTCTAAGCCTTGGCATTTTGATTTCTGGCATTACACTTTGTTGCCGTTTCACTCTAGCATTGTTATTTCTTTTTTATATGGTTGAATCTAGCCTACATTAATTTAAGCATGTGTAAGTGTTCATCCTATTTTTTGTGCATAATTCTCCTAGCATAGTTGCCTGCAGATGGCAGGCACAAGTTTAATGTGGTGGACAGATGATTGATTGATGCCCAATCACTGAGACACAGATCATCAATTGCTTATCCTTACTTAGCCCTTTGCTAGTTTTTTTTTTTTTTTGGATCTTTTCTATGTTCTCATCTCCTACTGATCTGGAAGCCATACTACTAAACTTTTTAAATCATCAGCTTTCAGCCTTGGTTGGACTGGAATCACCTGAAATCCTGGAACCTGGTTCCTACTCCCAGACATTTTGCTACTTGGTCAGGACATGATCTAGACATTAGGATCTCTAAAAGCTCCCAGCATGGTTCCAATGTGCCTTAGAAACATGAGACAATGAAGAACAGGAGAAGGTAAGTCCAGAAAATCAGCTTAGCTATTTCAGTGTTACTTAATCACAATGGTATCCATCGTATTAAACTGGCAAATATTAATTAATTAATTTAGTTATTTATTTATTTATTTTGCAGTGCTGGAGATGGAACCCAGAGCTTCACACATGCTAGGCAAGTGTTCTACCACTGAGTCACATTCCAGCCCACAAAATTTATTAAGTAAGCATATCAATAGAAATGTCTTTGCTCAAAGAATGAGGAGAAAAGTATTATGTAATTTTAGGTCATTACTATTACCTGATATAAAGTACAACAAATGCTACCTTTTGGAGCCGGGCGTAGTGGCGCACGCTTGTAATCCCAGTACTTGGGAGGCTGAGACCAGAGGATCTGGGTTTGTGGTCAGCCTCAGCTACTTAGTGAGGCCCTCCACAACTTAGTGAGACCCTGTTTCAAAATAAAGAATAAAAAATAGGGCTGGGGGTGTAGCTCAGAGGTAGAATGCCCCTGGGTTCAATCCCCAGTACCCCCCCCAAAAAATGCTACCTTTTGGGTTAGATGAAACATATATGTTTTATCTATTATTATAATAAAATACTTAAATATGAGTATATTATATTAACAGCTTGGACAATTTTAATAAAGTACATATGAAAATGTTAAAGCATGAATCTGTATAGATGTCTCAACTATTTCAGGAAAGATGCACATTACTATACCACTAAAGCAAAAATATCTGTATTTTATTCTTCAGACTGAATAACTGTGTTAGGTTCCTAATAACCATAATAATAACAACTATAATTTATAGAGGTATAGCAATAAGCACTTTATACATATGATATATGTACGATAATCATTATCATATATAAGCTTTTCTTTTGTACTGGGGATTGAACCTAAAGGCATTCTACCTCTGAGCTACACCCAGACCTATTTTATTTTTTGTTTTGAAACAGGATCTCGCTTGGCTTCTGAGAGTCTCAATAAGTTGGTGAGGCTGGCCTCAAATCTGAAATTATCCTTTCTTAGCCTCACAACTATTGGAATTACAGGTGTGCACCATCATGCCCAGTTTACCCTATGTCAGCTTGATGACACCCTTAATATAGGGACTGTTTCCTCCGTTTTATGAGAGAATGAATATGAGGCTAATGAGGTCAGAGACATGACTTTCCCACAGTTCCACAACTACAAGGTGGTAAGCTCGAACCATTATTTATGGGTTCTTGTCCACCAAGCAAGGTTCACATTTTTGTATTTTAGCCTCTACTAATTAAACTGCTTCAAATCTTAGAGCATAATTCCAATTACATTTTCAGGAAGCTTCAACTGGTCTTCTTTCCAGGAAGCTTCCACTGCTATTAACATTGGGTACAAAGTTCTCAGCCTAGACTGCATGGCCTTGTGTAATATGGATTATAGCCTTTTTCTTCTGGTTGCTGATTACTGCCTATACTTGTCCTACACTTCAATCAAATTCTATCAAACTTTGTTCTTTGAATAATCTCATGATATTTTTCTCTATTTCCTTTGTTCGTGCAGTGGCTCTGCAAAATGTCCTTTTCTGCTTTGTGCATCTTATAATTCTCCTCATCCTTTCATACCCTCCTCAAATGTCACCCCTTCCATAGGTCTTACTTGATTCCTTAGTTTGAATCAGTTCCACTTTGACACTTTACTGGAACTATCTCATTTTCAGCTTCTGTACTATAGCTACTTGCATTATAATTATTACTTGGACTTATTCTAACTAAATTATGGACACATTGACCATGGAAATGCATTATTTTGTTTTCATATTTCCCACAGTGCCAAAAGCAAAGATTTTCAACATATGAAGCAACATCACCTAAGAACTTATTAGAAATGCAAATTTCCAACCCCTACCCCAGATCTACTGAATCAAAAACTGTGGGGGAGAGGTTCAACAATCATATTTTTTTTAATTTTTTAACTTTTTTGGCACTGGGGATTGAACCCAGGTGAATTCTACCTCTGAGCTACACCCCCAGCCCTATTTTTTTATTTTTATTTGGAAACAGGGTCACTCTAGGTTGATGAGAGTCTCACTATTTGCTGAGGCTGTCCTCGAACCTTCAATCCTCCTGTCTCAGCCTCCCAAGTATTGGGATTACAAGTGTGCGCCACCAAGCCTGGCTA
>PVJS01048025.1:0-15210 GCA_004027185.1 Glis glis
TATTTTTTTTATACTTTATTTTGAAACCGGGTCTCACGAAGTTGCGGAAGGCCTCACTAAGGAGAGAGAGAGACAGAGAGACAGAGAGACAGAGAGCGAGCTGAGGCTGGCCGCGAACCCAGATCCTGCGGTCTCCGCCTCCCAAAGTACTGGGATTACAAGCGTGCGCCACCACGCCCGGCTTCTGGAAGGCCTTCTGAGTTCTTTACCCACTGTATGGACAGATGCTGGACCGGGTTGAACTGGTCCTTCCCACAACTACAATCTGACATCTTTTGTTTGTACTGGGGATTGAACACAGGGGCATTCTACCACTGAGCTATACCTCTAGCCCTTTTTATTTTTAGACAGTCTCACTAAACTATTGAGGCTGGCCTTGAACCTGTGATCCTCCTGCCTCAGCCTCCTAGGTACTGGGATTACAGGTGTGCACCACCAGCTGCAATCCAACATCTTCCAGTCGTGTTTATTACTGGCACATGCAGAGAGCATGCCCAGTGGAGTCCGTCCCCAGCAAGCCTTGGCAGGGTTCTGCAGTGGAGCCCTCCAGTGGGCCTTCATGGAGACTTCACAGATGAAGGATTGCTTTTAGGCCAGCACCATTGCGTGGGTTCTTCTGCTGTTTAGGACTACCATATAAACAACCTTTGAGCGAGTGCCTTTTTTTTCCTTTATTTTTTATTGCTATTTGAACATAATGGGATTATATCATCCATCTCATTTGATAATCCCACTGCTTTTACTCGACCACACACCATGTCCGTGTTTCCACATTGGTGCTCACTGGACCATCGGATGGTGTTTGAGGAGTTGGTGGCTGGAGTGCGAGTCCTGGGCTACCAGCTGTGTGTCTGCAGAGGTGCTGACCCAGCAGGGAGGAGTGCCATCAGGGGAGGCAAGAGCGGAGGGGGATCTAGCGTGGAGAGAGACAGGACGCAGGAGACCGAGAGGAGAACAAGGCCCCAGCACATCTTCAGGGACAACACTAAGTTGCTTTTGTTCTCTGTGCTTGTCCCTAGGATTCCAAGTCTCCCACCAGCACCACGCCCTGTGACTTTAATTTCTCCCTTCTGAACACGCATGGACATCCTGACCCTCCAAGCAGTATGGACAAAGAAAGGATCCTCTTAACGATTCAGGATGTAACGGTAAGGTTGATTTTCACCATCCAGCCAAGAAGGGCCAGGGTCTTTTCAGAGCCAAGCAGCCGCACCATAGGATGGACCCCATGAACGATTCTATGAAAATGACACAGATTAACAACAGGCATTGACCTTAACAAAAAAGCCTCCAGCCCATCCACCAGAAGATTGAAACAAATGGCCTTTTTAAAAATGATAAGATGGGTGTGGTGGCGCACGCTTGTAATCCCAGTACTTGGGAGGCAAAGACAGGAGGATCGCAGGATCGTGGCCAGCCTCAGCTACTTAGTGAGGCCCTGTTTCAAAATAAAGAATAAAAAATAGGACTGGGGGTGTAGCTTGGAGGTAGAATCCCCAGTACCGCAAAAATAAATAAATAAATTAATTAATTAATTTTAAAAAATGACAGAAAGAGCCAGGTGTGGTGGCACACGCCTGTAATCCCAGTACTTGGGAAACTGAGATAGGAAGATTGCAGGTTCGTGACTAGCCTCAGCAACTTAGTGAGGCCCTCCACAACTTAGTGAGACCCTGTTTCAAAATAAAATAAAATAGGGTTGTGGGTATAGCTCAGAGGCAGAATACTCCTGGCTTCAATCCCAAGTGCCACAAAAAAAAAAAGAAAAAAAAAGTTAGGAAGAACTCACATTAAATGAGTGTCTACTAAGCACCGAGCGCCATGTTGAGTAGTACCGTCCATTTCCACGTTAACCCTGTGATTCAAGTGCTAGGTATTTGCATTCCCATGGTCTACTTTGAGGAAACTGATGCCACTCACCCAGGCCTCGGTGCAGCCCACGCCTCAATCCCAGGCTCCATGACTCCTTGTTCTTTGGGATGAACAGTCACAGGCTGGGAATCGCGCAGGCCTGTTTTTGCTTTGGAATGAGCCACAGCCTGTCATGAATATTATTGATGTTGTGCCTGGGAGCAAGGTGTTCAGAGGTGGCCATCTATCAGTTATGCTTAATAGCGTTTTAAACAACGAGAGAGAGAAACTCTCCTTAGCCAAATATCTCCCCAGCGAACCCGGAGCTGAGCTCACCGGTGAAAAATGCTTTTCAAAAACAAAATCAAATGAGGAAATAACCAGACAAACCCCAATCGAGGGACAGTCTACAAACCATCTGGCCCAGCGTCTTCAAAAATGTCAGTGGTGTGAGACACAAAGTAAGGCCAGATTAAAGGATGGTAAAGAGAGAGCACGAGTCTGCACTGCGAGATCCAGAGAGGGGAGAATTGCTAAGTTTAGGAATAGTTTGGGGCATTTATCACAATTTGAACATGGATTATATCATATCAGTAATAATGTTGTATCGACATTAAATTCCCTGAGTTTAATATTTATGTTATGGTCATATGAGAGAACGTCCTTGTTCTTAGGAGACACATGTCAAACAAAGTGTAGAGGCCCGAGCGGTCACAATGTTGACAACTAATGCGTAAACAGGTCAGAATAAAGAATGTGCATATCCATATTGAAAACGAGGAAGTGGAAGACAGAAATATGGCAAAATGTTAACAACTGGTGAATGTAGGTGAAGGATGCCCGGATGTCCATTATACTGTTAGTATATATTTTTTGTGGGTTTTACAGTTTTCTTTTCTTTTGGAACTAGAGATTGAACCCCAGCCCTTTTTATTTTTATTTTGAAACAGGGTCTCCCTAAGTTCCTGAGGCTGGTCTCAAACCTGCGATGCTCCCATCTCGGCCTCCCAGGTACTGGGATTACAGGCCTGTGCCACCATGCCCGGCAGTTTTATATTTTTCAAAATAAAAATGTTGTTTAAAAAGTTTTTAAAAGTAGCACAGTAAAGAGGCAGTAATCTATTTCAGTAGAACCAAGCATCAGCACAGGAAGAAATAAGGAAGAGTGAGAAAAGAGACCTAGTTAAAAAAATATGGTAGGAGCCGGGCATGGTGGCACACGCTTGTAATCCCAGTACTTGGGAGGCTGAGACCGGAGGATCCAGATTCGCGGCCAGCCTCAGCTACTTAGTGAGGCCCTCCGCAACTTTGTGAGACCTGGTTTCAAAATAAAGGATGAAAAATAGGGCCGGGGGTGTAGCTTGCAGGTAGAATGCCCCTGGGTTCAATCCCCGGTACCGCAAAAAAAAAAAAAACAACACAGTAGGATTGTATCAATGTCACTGTCCCGATTGTGATGTTGTGCTATTGTTCGACGAGATGTCACCACTGGGGGAAACTTGGTGAAGGGATCCTGGGATCTCTCTGCATTGTTCCTCACAAATGACATGTGAAATCTACAATTACAATAAAAAGTAAAAAATAAATACAAAGACACACGTCCTCCTCCTACCACTCTGAAGCTCTAATTCTGATCCTGGGCTTGGGCTCAGCCATTGTTCCTTTTATTCAGTTCTCCACGTGACTAGAATTTTCCAGAATGTTTGAGAACCACAGTTATAAGAAAAAAAAAAAAGAGAGCGGGAGAGAGAGAGAGCTGTGGTTCTCAAAATTTGATATGTACAAAATCATTAGGCTATTTGCTTTAAATGCATATTTCGGGACTAATTGTTAAGTCAACAGAATTTACATAGGACATTGAACATTTGTGTGTGTGTGTGTGTGTGTGTGTGTGTGTGTGTGTGTGTGTGTAGCACTGAGGATTGAACCCAGGGGCATTCTACCTCTGAGCTATACCCCCAGTGCTATTTTATTTTTTATTTCGAAACAGGGTCTTACTAAGCTGTGAAGGGCCTCACTAAGTTGCTGAAGCTAACAGTGAACCTGTGACCCTCTTGTCTCAGCCTCCCGAGACATTGAACATTTTTTAACAAAAGAATTCAGGGTGGCTCTGAGCCAAGGCCTGAAGATGAGGGTGCACCTCACATAAAAGAAGCATCTTTTTTCGTTGCTTTGTGCTTTGTGCTTTGGCTATAGGGATCATAAAAGAGAAAAGCTTAGACAATTAAAGTTGAAGGCTCTACTGCATCATACTAAGTCTTTGACCCTTAAGAGAACTAAGACACACAAATTAAGGAACAAAAGTGTGTGTGTGTGTGTGTGTGTGTGTGTGTGTGTGTGTGTGTGTGTTAGTTACTGGGGATTGAACTCGGGCATTCTACCTCCAAACTACATCCCCAGCCCTTTTAATTTTTTATTTTGAAACAGGGTACGCTAAGTTTCTGAGGGCCTGGCTATGTTGCTGAGGCTGGCTTCAAATCTGTAATCCACCTGTCTCAGCCTCCCAAGCACTGGGATTACAGGCATTGCAACTGAAGAGACATAAATTCTAGCAAAGTTGAACGTGTTCTCAGAGGTCTTGCAGATTTCAAAGGAGTTTTAAAAACAAAATCACTGTATGGAGGAGGATGACATCAGTTATTTGTCAAGAATTTACATTGGTGCAGGCAGGGTGGCAAACTGCCTCGTAAGAAAAGGTAACTTGAAAACATGTAAAACAGTTCTCAGAAGTGGGCAGGGAATGACAAAAATTCTTGGGAAAGAAAGGGAATGAGGAGCGAGATGACTCTAGTGGCTATCTACAGGATTGGAACTCTTTTTGTTTTTAATTGTATTGGTGCATTGTAATTATACGTCATAGTGAGCTTCAAAGTGGTGCATTCATATATGCATACAGCATCTCTTGGTGTGTTTCCTTAGTAGCACAATTCACAATAGCCAAATTATACAACCAACCTAGGTGTCTGTCAACTGACGAATAGATAAAGAAAATGTGCTCTCTATATATACAGTGGAGTTTTGCTTAGTCGTGAAGAAGAACAAAACTATGTCCTTTGCAGAAAGTTGGATGGAACTAGAGAACATTAAGCTAAGTGACATCAGCCAGTCCCAGAAAGTCAAGGGTCATATGTTTTCTCTTATTTGTGGAAACCAGACAGAAAATAGGAAAGAAAAGGGACTTCATAAAAATGAGGAGGGACCAGTAGAAGAATGAAAGAGGATCAGGGGAGGGAGAAGAAAGGGGGAAAAGGAGGTTTGAGGATGGGAGTTCCACTCTAATGAAAACTAGAGCTCTCAGCATGTAAACGATAGCGTGTAGCAATTTTTGGCCTGATTGGGGTTTCAGTATGTGCTGGGAAAAGGATATACAGCTGTAGCTTAGTGGTAAGAGCACATTCTGAGTGTGCACAAGGCCCTGGGTTCAATCCCCAGCACGGCCAGAAAATTTTAAAAAAAGAGTTTATTTGGAGGTAGAGGTGCCTAAAGCCTGGTTTCTCATGTGCTCCTGGCCTCAAATTTTGGGGTACCCCAATGTGCCTTTATCTGTTTGATTTTAATTTTTCCACAAAATTAAGATGACTGAAAAGTGAAAAAATAGCAATAAAAATCCACAGAGGCTTATGCAGAATGGAATGGTCTTGCCCTTCTCTTCAAAACTCTATCCTGCACTTCTGGAAACACAGGTGGGAGAGGATGTCACTTAAAAAAAAACAATAGATAGATGTTATAAAAGCGTAATAGCTCCAGACAACATCTCCTGTATTACAGGTCAATTTCTATCCAAAACAGTGACCATGAATATCAAGAAAAGGCTAAATTATGTTCAACATACTCTTTTTAGAACACAAGGAAGATTTAATAGATTTTAGAAATATTTTCCTATGGGGCTGATGTAGCTCCATGGCAGAGCACTTGCCTACCCCTTGTTGAGGCCTGGGGTTCCATGCCTAGCATCACACACACACAATGTGTGTGTGTGTGTGTGTGTGTGTGTGTGTGTGTGTGTGTGTGTGTTGCTGGGAATTGAACCCAGGGGCATTCTACCCCCAAGTTACACCTCCAGCCCTTTTTTATCTTTTGTTTTTGAAACAGGGTATCACTAGGTTGCTGAGAGTCTTGCTATGTTGCTGAGGCTGTCCTTGAACTTGTGATTCTCCTGTCTCAGCCTTCCAGGTATAGAGATTCCAGGGGTGTGCCACCATGCCTGGCTCCAATTTTTTTCTTATACAATTAGTTTTTTTAGGCTTTTTACTATTAAAAGAGGTGAACTTTTGAGAAATAGAAATTTAATTTGTGTTGTGATCCTATTAAGACATTACTATGCTATGAAAATGAATATTCACCCTTCACGTTTGGCTTTTCTCACTTTGGTCATATTCAAAGTATGGTTCAAACTTGAGAAAAAGCAACGCAGAGAAGACACAGTGTGTAGGAAAGACTTTCTTATTCGTTATGAGTTGGACAAGCATGGTACAACTCAGGATAAGGTCAGAACTCTGGTGATGGGAAGGCTGGGGCCCATGGCTAGACCGGTCAGCTGTGTGTGGCCGTCATTGTTGCTGTTTTATTTTGAATTAGAAAACTTTTATTCTGAGCATGCACCTCTAGTTTGCCTGGTCCCCACTCCCTGTTGTGTGACACTGCGACTCACTTTGATGTTTTACATCACATCTTCTGAAGAGGTTGGAGCTTGTGATTCCTGTTTTAGCGAGTAGAAAGGACAAATAAATGACCAAGACCCAGCGAGGATGGGGGGGGGGGGAGTTGGACTGTTCCATGAACTCTCTGGGGGGGCCTTGGCCAAGTCACATTCCTTTGGAGCCCCCGTTTTCTCCTCCAACAAGAAGGGGTGGATTTGATATTTCCTGTCAGCACTGAAATTATGAATCCTGAGTCCAATTTATAGGAAAACCCTCTTCCCATATCACAGAATCCTTAGAAATAGAGAACACATAACAGTTCACTGAGCCTCGCCCGTCCAAGGGCATTCTCTGTAGGTCACTCACAGTTAGATATTTAGGGCTTGAAACATGCTTCACCTCCCAGATCGAAGCTTCGAGATAGCAGAGACGTGCTCTTAGTGCCCGCTGTGTCTCTGGTCCCTAGAAAAGTGCCTGGCCTAGAGTTAGTTTGCAAATAAATCTTTGTTAAGCAAGCGAATGGAATAATCGAGCGATTGAATCAATGAGGGGGGAGGAGGGAGCACAGCCGTGAGGAGGCACCCTGGCCAGCCCACGCAAGCCGAGTTCAGTCATCAGATCGCTACATTATAATTACAGTGACAGTATTTCCCAAACTGTGAATCAGGACACCGAATCTGACACAGAAAAATTCGTGCTGTTTGTGGTCGAGGTGTCAGTTTGGGAGATGTAGTTTGGATCCTGAAATGTTGGGGTCTCTGGCACATAATGTTAATTTAAAAGAATTTGGGGGGGTACTGGAGATCGAACCCAGGGGCATTCTATCTCTGAGCTACATCCCTAGCCCTTTTTTTTTGTTTTGAAATAGGGCCTCGTTAAGTTGCTCAGAGTCTCTAGGTTGCTAAAGTTGTCCTCGAACCTTCGATCCTCCTGTCTCAGCCTCCCAAGTACTGGGATTACAGGCATGCACCACCACACTCTGCTTAAAAGAATATTTTTAGTCACTTGAGTGAGGCGAGGTGTGTGACAGGCAACAGCACCTGATCTTAGAGCCAGGGCGTGGTAGGCAGTGGTGGGGACTGCAGAGGACGACTGTAGCCAACGTCGCCATGTGACACTAGCCCACTGGTGACAGGCTTCCGAGTTTTAAGACAAACCGGGTATCTGGGTTTCTTGGTGTTGATTCCTCCCAACTTTTTAGGTTAATAATTAATTCACAGTTTTCAGTGGACCAAGCGAAATATACCTGCTGGCCAGATTTGGCCCTTAGGGCACCATCTTGCAGCTTCCAGTGTAGGCAATGAAAGCTTTGTCAGTTTCTGACAAGAGAGGAGGAAGAGGACTTTCCCCTTCCCGGTGCCACCTGAGTTAGCCTCTCTGCTACCCAGAACCATCAGGGGCACCCAGGGATGCCCATTTGGACAGCTGAAACCAAAGGACACCCTGGCTGATGGCATTAGGCAGGACCCTGGGTGGGTGGCTCAGACAGCACAAGGCCAGCAGAGCAGGAATAATTCAGCAGCCAGCATGAATGATTCATGTGGAAGGATGCTGAACAAGCACTAAACGCCCATGAAATGCAGATCCAGAAGGGAGAGATGGAGTGATCCCTTCACCCCGTAGGTGTTTCTGCAAATGAAGATACCACATGGAATCTGACTTACTAAAGCATCTTTTTCAATCTTAATGAAAATAAAGAATGACCTCTGAATCAGTATTAGAATAAATAACCATTTTTATGCCTCCCATTTATAGCCTACTTAGAATTTCTTAGGTGTTTTCACATTACATTTTGTATCATTTTATGTAACACCTAATACATAAGCGCTTTCTCATTTTAAAAGATTCAAACAGTTTAGAAATAAACTAAATGAAATATGAAAAGCTGTCTCCACCTATCCAGCCAAACCATCCCCAGCTTTTAGTTTTATTGAGCATGTATACTTGATTTAGTTATCCATTCATTTATTTATTATCTTCTATTTCAGTTCATTTATACTTTTATTCCTTCCCTAAACTTTTTGGTTTATTTTATTCTTTTTGATTCTCCCCCAACCCCACTCCTGTATCCTGGCTTCTTAAGTTAAATGTTTAATTTATTTATTTTCAGTCTTGTTTTCTAATATAGCAACATTACGGCTACAAATTTTCCTCTGAATATAGCTTTGTCTTTATTCCACAAATCTTACTATGTAGTGTTCTTAATGTCATTTATTTCTAATTAGTTTATGATTTTAGGATTTTTTTCTCTTCTTTTTTTCAAAATGTTCTAACTAAATAGTTTTGTTTGTCTGGTTTTGTTTTTTTGCTACCCTTTTGTGTTAATGACTAATATTACTACATTATGATTAAAGAATGGCCTGTTTGATTTCTTTTTTTAGGAAGTTACTGAGGTTTTGTTTGTGGCCTACCACATCATTTTTGTGAATGCTTTATGGTGTCTCAAAATCATTCTCTTTTTCCTATGAAGTCGTCAACATATCTGTTAAGTAGAGGTATAATAGTGTTATTTAATTTGGTGATTCTTTTTTTTCTCTTTTGAGGTAGTGGGGGTTGAACCCAGGGGCATTTTACCTCTGAGCTATACCCCCAGACCTTTTTATGTTTTGTTTTGAAACAGGGTCTTGCTGTGTTGCTGAGAGTCTCATTATATTGCTGAGGCTGGTCTCCAACCTGAGATCCTCCTGTCTCAGCTTCCCAAGTACTGGGGTTACAGGCATGTGCCACCATGCCCGGCTTGGTGATTCTTTTTTTTTTTTTTTGTGGTACCGGGGATTGAATGCAGGGGCGTTCTACCTCCGCGCTACACCCCCGGCCCTATATTTTTTAATGCTTTATTTTTGAAACCGGGTCTCACGAAGTTGCGGAGGGCCTCACTAGGTAGAGAGAGAGAGAGAGAGAGAGAGGGAGGGAGAGAGAGAGAGAGAGGGTGAGAGAGAGAGATAGATCGATTGATCCATCGATCGATTGCGCGCGCATGCGCACTGAGGCTGGCCGCGAACCTGGATCCTCCGGTCTCCGCCTCCCAAAGTACTGGGATTACAAGCGTGCGCCACCACGCCTGGCTCCGGCTTTGTGATTCTTAAAGTATGGTTTCATACCACCTATCTCAGCATCACCTGAGCTGCTTACTAAAACTGTGAACTCTCATAGCATACCCAGAGATACAGAACTGGATCTACAGGGGCATGTTGTGTTCAGAATTTGTGTTTTGAATGCATTTTCCTGGAAATGTTCACGAGCAAACAACTGTTGTGGGATCTCTACTGATGGTTTGTCTCTTTGATCAGGTTCATTTCTATGAATGTGTCAATTTCCCCTCAGGTTTCTCTAGTTTTGCATTATGTGTTTCAAATAACTATCATTTCATATAAGGTAGAGTCAAGATGTTTTTTCGATAGCATGTCCTTCATCCATCTGAATATATCAGTATCAATATCTTTGTCCCACTTAAAGACTAGGTGGGCCTTTTCAGTTTGAAGGCTTGTATCTTTCTCTAGCCTGGGAAATTTTCATTTATTATTATTATTTTGTTTTCATTGTTTTGATTTTATCCTCTAGAGCTTCTATTGGGCAAATACTGTTCAAGATCCATCCTTCAAGTTTCTTAATTTTTCTTTCATACTTTACTTCTTGTCTCTTTTGGGGTGTGTGTGTGTGTGTGTGTGTGTGTGTGTGTGTGTGTTGGTACTGGGGATTGAACTCAGGGGTAGTCTTCATCTGAGCTACACCTCCAGCCCTTTTGTTAATTTTTTATTTTTAAATAGGGTCTTACTAAGTTGCTGAGGGTCTCACTAAGTTGCTGAGTCTGGCCTTGAGCCTGCACTTCTCCTTTCTCAACCTCCCAAGTACTGAGATTACAGGTGTGTGCCACCACTCCTGGCTTATACTATGTTCTTATAAAATTGCTTGGCTTGATTATATATTTGATTAGTCACCCTTTGGTGCCCTCTGCTACTTACTTTATCTTTTTAAAAATATTAATGATAAAATTTAGACTTTTAAGATCCCTAGCTGTTTCTTTTTCATGGGTGAAATATTATTTATTTGTGGTGCTGAAGATGGAACCCAAGGCCTCACACATGGTAGGCAAATGCTCTCCCTCAGAGCTATCTCCCTATCCCTGAAATATCCTCTTAAGTCTCTCCAGGGATGTTAATTTTAAAGTCACCTTCTATTTATTCTGTTAATTGGGTATTAGTTCTTTTGTTAATTTAATTAAATTTGGAACCTATCTTTCAGGGTCTTGATTTCCCCCAAATCAAATGTTTGGATATTCTTAGTTGTCCTCATCTTTGTTTTTGAGAATCCCACTGCCTCTGCCTGTCTTACTCGATTAGCCCGACCCTGGGGATTGTGGAGCTGGGCTGCAGCATGCTTCTGTGAGTTGTGGTCCTCAGCCTCTCTTCCAGGTGTGGGAGCTTGCAGCTGACATTGGCATGGTGACCTCCTGGGGCATAGCTGTGCCTTCACACCCCAGTGCCCACACGATGGCTTCAGCCTGTGGGTGAGCACCATTGCTGTCTCCTGCTTCACAGCTGGGGAAGGGCTGCAGCCCTAAAAGCAGTCCCCCGTTAACACCCCAGGGCTTTGTCTCACTTGATCTCAACTTTGAATTCAGACACACACACACACACACACACACACACACCCCACAGGGTTTCATCTCACTTGATCTCAACTCTGAATTAAGACACACACACACACATACGCACACACACACATGCACACACACACGTATACACACCCCACAGGGCTTCGTCTCACTTGATCTTGACTCTGAATTCAGGCACACACACACACACACACACACACACACACACCACACACACACACGTATGCACACCCCATTCTTCTACTGAAAATATTACTGCCCACGTTTCGGTCTATCATTCCCTCTGCTTTCAGCTCTTCATAAATGTGATCCCTGCTCTTTCAGGAGCTCCTCAAAATTCCTAGTCAGCCAACAGCATTCTTCGTTGCTTAGTCTCTATCCTGCCATCCATCCCCAGTTTCTTCATCTCCTGATCCTTCGGCAAGACAGCTTAGGCAGGGAAACTAAGGCAGGGTGATGCCGAGTGGCTCGTCCAGGGGCTCACAGCCAAGATATGGCCCAGCAGGTTCCGGGGCCCGGTGCTTCCTGAGTGCCTGCTCTTTACCTTATATCACTCTCTTCTCTAAAACAAGGGTTAATTTTTAATTCAGTGATGGACTTTAGAGACTCAATTCCAGGATATTTCATAAATACAATTAGCTTTCAAGGTAAATTATGCCGTGTGGTGGCGCACGCCTATAATCCCAGTACTTGGGAGGCTGAGACAGAAGGATCACAGGTTTGAGGCCAACCACAGGAACTTAGCAAGGCCCTCAGCAATTTATGAGAGCCGGTTTCCAAATAAAAAATAAAATAGGGCTGGGGTGTAGCTCAGAGGTAGAATGCCTCTGGGTTCAATCTCCAGTAACAACAAAAGAAAGAAAGGAAGGAAAGGACAGAGGGAGGGAGGGAGGAGGAAAGAGAGAGAAGAAAAAAAGAAAAAAGAAAGGAATGGGAGTCAGGCGTGTTGGCGCATGCTTGTAATCCCAGTACTTGGGAGGCTGACACAGGAGGATCCGGGTTCACAGCCAGCCTCAGCTACTTAGTGAAGCCCTCCGCAACTTTAGTGAGACCCTGTTTCAAAATAAAGAATAAAAAATAGGACTAGGGGTGTAGTTCAGAGGTATAATGCCCCTGGGTTCCATCCCCAGTACTGCAAAAAAAAAAAAAAAAGAAGAAGAAGAAAGGAAAGAGAAGGTAAATTATTATTTTTTTTTAAATCAGGGGTTGAATGGGGACAGCAAAAGGTATCAGAAAGCTGAAAACATGGTATAATATCTGAAGCACATGAACAACTCAAATTTTCTTGGCCATAATTCTGTGGAACTGGATCTAGGAGAATGTGATTTTGGAAATCTACAGAGTGGACCCTAAAGTTAGTGTCCAGGCCACTAATTATGAACACTTTGTGATCTAGGAGCACCGGCCTGGAGGTGTGGGGTGACAAGCCCTGGGTTTGGATTTTTGACATTGGTTTCACTTGGAATCTCTCCTGGAACGGTTGTCTTTGTTACCAGGTTGTAAATACCATGGTATTTGTAATAGGAACTTTCTGTCTTGTCCATCACCCCCTTCCTAGCATTTAGCAGTCACTCCTGCCTAGGAGGGACAGATTTTTTTCAACAAAATAATATTTGCTGAATAAATGAAAAGAAGAACAGATTAGCCAACTAACCCTTCAGTGCAGGATAAGAAGCGTTTATTGGCTAGGGAGAGTAATATGAATACATAAAATGCCTCATAAGGCAATAGGACTGAACAGGAATTACTGCAGCTAGCAGCGCATGCGGGGCTGAGGGATTCAGATCTCAGCTTTACACGAGCGTGACCGCAGGAGAGATGGCCCTGGAGGTGGAGGGTGTTGGGGAGGTTTGGCCTTTCTGGCTACATGTCAGTGAGCTCTACCCCAGAGACCACCACTTCCTTTTAGGACTGTCTTAAACTACCCTCTGTGGCCTTGTGGTCTAAACATCTAAGCTTCTTGCAGGCAAAACTCAGCAGGGTCTGAAAAATAAAGATGAATATGCTGTCACCTCAATTTAAATTTTTTCTCCAAAAATTGGAACTCTGTTAAAGCAATCATGAGACACTAATTCATAACTATTATCTCATTGTGTCCATTCAACCACCTTATCAGGTAGCCAGGGCCCATTTCCCCACATTAGGAGTGGGGGCTGATGGCTCAGCAGCTCATCTGGGGACACAGGGTGGCTGGAATCCAGCCCAGGCTCAGAACTTGGACCGGGGTCATTCCTCTTTTTAAGTATAATTAGAGGTTTAATGTTTCACGCATGCACTAACACATTTAGTGGCGTCAAGGTAGCTTTATGTCCAAAGCTCTCTCAGGCAGGTTCCCTAACTCCCTGCCAGTCAATGGACAGTCACCCCACATCTCCCCTAGACACTGCATCCCCCTCTAGAGACCACTTGCTTCCACGTTGGTACCCGGCAGAGAATATACGTGGTCATGTGGTTAAGAGCCTGGACTTTGTAGTCACTCGGTCATTCATCCAAACCCTGGCTCTGCCATTTCTAGCCCTGTAACCTTGGGCTTGTCCTTCAGTGCTCTGAGGCGGTAAATGAGGAGACCCGCCACACTGGGGTTCTGTGTGGAGACATTAGCTCAGGGCCTGATGGCAACAGCCTAGCAGTTGGTAGATGCTCTTGCTGTTACTGATGTCATAGCTATTGTTACTATTATTGCAAAAACTCTGTGTTTGATGCTCACTGGTTTTGCTTTTTCCCTAGCCTGGCAGAAAGAAGAAGATCAGGCTTATAAGGTGGCTGATCCGCTGACCATCAAACTTGGGTGTTTTAGTAGTTTCCAGAAACTACCTGAAAGTCTTTAGTGTCTGTCACTCTGCTTCCTCTTTGCCTGTCTACCGAGAGGCTGATGTGTGTGCAGCCCCCGTCTGCTCCATACCTGTGCCATCTGCAGCCTGGCCTCCATGCAGAGGGCTTTCTGTTGAGGGAGTTTGAACCTAACATTTTAACCTCCGAACACTGAAATTGAATATAACTGGCTTTTAAAGCAGAGCTATCAAGTAAGCTTTCACAGAGAAATTTCTGGGTGATGACTTCAAAGCTCCTGGTAGATCCCACAGCATGGCCCCCCTTTGAAGTGCCTGCAGATTGGCTTTCAAAGGGACCAACCCAAGGTCCCCCTCTTTGCAGATGGAAAGGTTCTGATGGCTTTCTCCAGGAAATGCTGCTCCTGGGCTCATCTCCCCTTTGCCCTTGGAGCAGATGGCTTTAGGTCACGTGGGCATCACAAGGACCTCCGTTCCTCAGGCTTGCTCACCGTGTGTGAGCAACCACATTCATGTCCTTTGTGAAGAAGGTACCAACCATACAGAATCTAGGCTTCATATCTACATATATATATATGTAGGTATAGATACACACACACACACACACATACACACACATACATACATATATATATAGTAAATATAATTATGGCCTTTAAATTTGCATTAATTTAACAGGAGAAAAAGAAACCAAGTTGGAGGAGGAGGAATTATTAAAATTCAAAATTTTTATCACGAGAAATATTATTTCTTAAAATATCCACCAACTTAATAAATGATGAAATAACATGGAGAGGTTGGAACCGCCTCTGTTTGTTTCTCTTGGTGCGTTGCCCACCCCTCTCCTCCACCACACCGTGCCTGCCAGTGAGGGCAGCAGAGGTCTTGCCCTCTCTCCTGCTCCACCCACTGCTGCCCGCCCTTAGCATAGCACGCTTAGCCGCCCATGTGTGCACACATACATTACCAAAGGGCAGTGCCACCTTGTCCTCCCCATTAGTTGGGTCATGATGCAATGTAGGAGAATCTGTTCTATATGTGGATACCCTAGAAGGAGAAAGGACCAACATCTGATAGCAGAAGTCACAGCTCTGCTACTTAATCACTGTGGGAAGGCCGGGAGTGGTGGCACACGCTTGTAATCCCAGTACTTTGGGAGGCGGAGACCGGAGGATCCGGGTTTGCAGCCAGCCTCAGCTCTCTCTCTCTCTCTCTCTCTCTCTCTCTCTCTTTCTCTCTCTCTCCCTGTCTCTCTCTCCCCCCCCCCACTTAGTGAGGCCCTCCGCAACTTCGTGAGACCCGGTTTCAAAATAAA
>PVJS01048026.1:0-15211 GCA_004027185.1 Glis glis
AAAAAAAAAAAAAAAAAAAAAAAGAGAGAGAGAGATTCCCCAGAGGGCAAGAGCAGAAGAAGCCAGGAGGAAGAAGCTTCTAGAAGGTTTAGCTGAGCCTGGTGGGATGAAGTATGGTTGAATTTAGGGACGAGCAAGACTGACTTTGGCCAGGAAATTCTGAGGCTGAGTAAACTTTGGAATGTTTTCATTGTTCTGCCCATCCCAATACCTGTACTGCGAAAAAAAATAAAAGGCCCTCCAAAGCCACAACCAAATAAGAATCAAAGCCTGAGCCGGATGTGATGGTGCACGTTTGTAATCCCAATACTTGGGAGGCTGAGACAGGAGGATTGCAGGCTTGAGACCACCTCAGAAACTTAGTGAGGCCCTCAGAAATTTAGTGAGACCCTGTTTCAAAATAAAAAACAAAAGCCAGGTGTGGTGGCGCATGCTTGTAATCCCAGTACTTGGGTACTTGGGAGGCTGAGACAGGAGGATCACAGGTTCGCCACCAGCTTCAGCTACTCAGTGAGACCCTCCGCAACTTAAGTGAGACCCTGTTTCAAAATAAAGAATAAAAAATAAGGCTGGGGATGTAGCTCGGAGGTAGAATGTCCCTGTATTAAATTCCCAGTACCACACACACAAAATAAATAAATAAATAAGTTAATTAATTAAAAAAAAACAAAATGAAAAACAAAAGGGTTGGGGGTGTAGCTCAGAAGTAGAATGACCCTGAGTTCAATCCCCAGTATGAAAAAAAAAAAAAGCAGAAGAGCCAGCCTGATGCAGGGGAAAGCTCTGGCCCTCCAGAGGGTGGTGGACAGCAGCGTCCCACTGAGAACCGCTGACCTCTGAGCACAAGACAGCTCTGTCCAAATCCCTGCACTTGACCAAACTCCAGCATGGCTTCTAGCACTATAAGGCCACGTCCCTAGGATGACACCAGCCCCCCCGCACACCCCAAGTACCTGCTTGAGAAACCTCAGTGCCGGGTTGGAGATGCAGCTCAGTGGTAGAGTGCTTGCCTAGCATGCATGAAGCTCTAGGTTTGATCCCCAACAACGCGTGCACACACACGTGAATGAAAGCTCAATGCTTCTAGGAAAATTCCCTATATATACTAGCCTGCACCTGATTATAGTCCCCTGACCTCTCCTTAGACCATTTACCCTGCAAAGCTTATAGTTGTTCTAGTTTGGGTCTGGACTGTCCCCAAGTCTCATTTGCCCAGAGGTGGGGCTTTTGGGAAGTGACTGGATCACGGGGGCTCTGCCCTCATCAGTGGGCCAGTCCATTGATGGCTGAATGCGCTGCTGGGAGGTGGGGCCTAGTTGGTAGGTAGGTCACTGAGAATGTGCTCTTGGGGACTATAACCTGTCCCTGGTCCTTCCACACTCTCTGCTCCCTGGCTGCCATGAACTGATAGCTTCCCTTTGCCTGCCCTTCCCCCATGTTTCTGCCTTGGGGCCAGCTAACCATGCACTGAATCCTCTGAAACTGTGACCCAAGATAAAAATCTTTTCTCCTCTCATTTATTCTTAGTGTTTTTTTTTTTTTTTTTTTATCACAGAGACCCAAAGCTGACTAACACAAGCTGGGCATGGTGGTGTATGCCGGTAATCCCAGTACTAGGGAGGCTGAGACTATAGGATCACAGGTTCAAGAACAGCATCAGCAACTGAGCAAGACCCTCAGTAACTTAGTGAGACCTGTTTCAAAATAAAAAATAAAAAGGGCTGGGTTCAACCTCCCCCCAAAAGGAAAAGGCCTGCCTCCCAGTCTCTGTGAGGAGAGAATCCTTAGATAATTGCCAGCTAACAAACATGGCTGGTCTAATCACTCTGACTCTGACTCTATTTACCGTTTGAAACTTCCAAGTCACCTCTGCACAAATTAGAATGGGGCTCAACTCTTACTGCTACTGTCAGTAGTTACTGAATAAAATCTGTTTTCACTGCTTTAAAGCTAATATCCTGCTGTGTTTATCTTTCTACCACCTGGCAGAAGATCCAGCCTGTGCCCCTCCTTAGCCCGCTTGGTCCTGGGTGAATCGTGCCTCCTCTGCAGCTCAACATAATGCTCTGGGGATGACACCTGGGTGGGGGTGCCCACGGGTGTGTGTTGCGGGGCTGACTGAGGCAGGGAATCAGGAGAGATGATGTTGGCTGCCTAGAGGAAGGAACTGAGGCAGAGGTAGGCTTGGCGGATAAAGGCAGGGATGAGTGTTGTAACTCCCCCAGGAAGGTGAAACCTGACAGGAACAGGGCTGCTGCCTTGGTCTAGGGAGGAGCCTGGTGGTGGCGACCCCTCCTGCTCCTTTGAGTCCCCACCCTGGGTCTCGCTAGGGTTGCTTGTCTAATTGTTTCCGGATGAGCTGAGAGCACTTGGGGAGCTGGACCTTTTGTCTTACAGGCTTGCCTGTACGTGCCCACCCCTCCCTGTCCAGGGCTGGCACTGCACCGAGCACCAGCTAACTGGGAGCTGGAAGGTTAGAGAAGATTTCGGTGGAGGGGCCAGTGGGAAGGGCAGGTGAGGGTGGCAAGCCTGAGAGGGCCCAGGGAGGAGTGTGGAGGGGATGAACCAATCTAGTGGGAGAGGACCAGGGCCCAGAGAGGGTGGGCTGTGGCAAAGCGACCTCTGAGGTCACAGTGGGAGCTCTCCTCAGGGACCAAGCTGAGAGGGCCAGATGCCTCATGTGACACCTCAGAGACATCAGGCCTTTTAGGAGCCGAGGATGTGTAGGAGCAGGGACAAGGAAGAGGAAAAAGGGCAGCTCTGTCCAGAGCTGCCCTGCCTTGATTCGTCAAGTGGGCTCAGGCTCCTGGGGACCCTCGCTCCCTGTGCCCGAATCCCCACCCCACCTTCACTCACCTTACCTCTTCCCTTGCCTGCTGGGGACCTCCGGTCCCACATGGGTCCAGAGGCCTTCAGCAGTGCATGGTAACTCCTCTTCAGAGATTTGTCCCCCAAATTGGAGTCTCAGACTCCTCCATCCAGCCCTGCCTCAGTCACCTTCCTGCTGAGCACAGGGCAGTTGGTCAGAGCTCACATTCACGGGGGTACCCTGGGGTATAGGCTCCACGGTTGGCCTCACTTTGACGCCCCCAACCCTTGGTGGCTGCTCTAGAAAAAGGAATTTCATCTCAGCCGTGCCGTGCATCTCACAGCCACGGTGGGAGTCGGCTTCTGTGGAGATCAGGGCCGGGCTGGGCCGCTCATGCTGGTGTCTTCTAGGCATTCGCAGCCCCTCTCCAGGGCCCTTACTCTCTCCTCCTCAAGCCATCACCCCCACCCCCACTGGCGGGGCAGGGGAGTTTCTGCTGACAGGAGCATCTGCATCAAGAATGTGGAAGGGGTGGGGGCTTTGGGCCTAGGGCTGCTGCCTACCTTAATAGGGTGGGCACAGGCCAGAACAGGCCTCAGAGACTGAGAAACAGAAGCCCTCAGCTGGAGAGAGGCCATCTTGCAGTCAGACTCTCCTCTGAATATCCCTAGATATTTGCTTGTATAGGCAAGGGCTCTCTCTGTGGCTGAGGATATAGTAGCACTGGCTGCCTCTGGGCTGGGGACAGGGCACTAGTGGGCAGGGATGGGAGGGAGACTTTTCATTGCTCACCTTTCTTTTTTTGTGTGTTACTGGGGATTGAACCCAGAGGCATTCTACCTTTGAGCTACACCTCCAGCCTGATTTTCTTATTCGGAAACAGGGTCTCACTAGGTTGATGAGTCTCACTACTTGCTGAGGCTGTTCTCGAACCTGTGATCCTCCTGTTTCAGCCTCCCAAGTCCTGGGATTACAGATGTGTGCCACCACGCCCTGCTCACTGTGCACCTTTCTAAACCTTTTGGATTCTGGGTGATGTGAATGTGTTACCTCTGAAAGATATAAAGATGAAAAACAAAAATCTCTTCTCCATCCCTCCTAGGGCTCCTATGGAGGATTCATCGTTTTCCAGAGAGCACTGAACACCTTGATTTGCTCCAGTGGGGGGTGGGCTACATCTCAGCCAGCCACTCAAGTGTCCCACCTGGGCTAACCTCAGGCAATCGGGCTTCTTTGCTGCTCACACACATTCTTTCTTTGGACCTGCTGCTGGTCTTATGCTGGGGTAACACCGCAGCAGTTTGGTACTGGCTCAGGATCCCAGCCAGTAAATGGCTGCCTCCTAGAATCTCTCCTCAGCTGGTATCTCCACATCCCTGGCAGTATTGATACTGGGCCGACCTCGCACTGCTGCTTCTGTCAGGCTTGCCTCTCCTTTCTGCTGCATCTGCCTAAGCCTTGGCCCCAGAGAGCTTCCTCAAACACAAGTCTGATCAGGTCAGTCTTCTGCTTGAATCCTCCTGCAGCGGACAGTGATAAGTGTGTGCCCAGCTCCCCCCCATCTCCTTTTTCCAGTTTTGTGCCTGACGCCCCCTTCAGTGTGCTGTCATGGCTGACACCTGTGACTCTTGGAGAAATGCTCTCGGCCTCCTGGGGCCACTTTGCGCTGGCGGCAGCATAACTGAGCAGGCAGGGTGGCCCTGCAGGGCTCATGCAATCAGTTCTGCAGAAAGCAATTCAGGAGGTGCTATTCCAAGAGGAAGATGAGGGTGGTCAGTGCCATCTGCTATTCCTCTGTCCCTTGCCTGGATTCAGGCAGCACCTTCTCCCCCAGTTCCAGGAAGTCGCAGAATCTGCCCTTGCTGAATTGGATTCAGAGATCACACCCAGCTGGAAGGCAGCAGGCATCTCTGAGTAGAGAGTGGAATGAGGGGGTGAAAGCAGTGGACTGGATGCTTCTGGTCGTGGAGGGACTCTGCTCCCCAGCTGAGGCACAGGAAACAGGCCCTGCAGGGAAGAGCAGGAAGGGGTCCTTATCCAAGGGACAGAGCCCTTCGAGAACTACACATTTGTACATCTTTGACTCTTCCTCCCAAGTACTTACCACTTTTTTTTTTTTTTTGCGGTACCGGGGATTGAACCCAGGGGCATTCTACCTCTGAGCTACACCCCCGGCCCTATTTTTTATCCTTTATTTTGAAACTGGGTCTTGCGAAGTTGCGCAGGGCCTCACTAAGTAGCTGAGGCTGGCCGCGAACCCGGATCCTCTGGTCTCCGCCTCCCAAGTACTGGGATTACAAGCGTGCGCCACCACGCCCAGCTTACTTACCACTTTTTTAAGCACATTGTCAGCACTCACAAACACACTGAAGGGGAAATGAGACCTTAATTAGCTAAGAGCATTTATTGATACTGAGGCAAAAAGTAAAATGGAGGGACAAGGAAAACAAAGGCACAAAGAAGGATCTATCAGGGCACTCAGAATTGATCACCGTCACCCGGAAGAGGCCTTCTCTTTACATCAAGGGCATGGGCAGATAAGAAAGTCCTCTTCCTTCCCTTGAGATTGGCCCAATGACCTCATCCCGAAGGGGATGAGAAGCAGCGTTGTGGTGTCAGGCCAGGAGGCTAGAACTTGCTGGTGTAGAGGGTGATAATCCACTTGGGCATGCGGAGGAAGCCGGGCAAGTAGGAGGCCAGCCAGCCCAGGCTGGAGACATGTGAGAGAACAGAGCCCATAGAAAAATAGTCTGGGATGGGGCGACCTGGGGACAAAATGGAGAAAGAACTGACCCTCATTTCCTACTTCTCAGACACCCTAATTCTGGCTAAAGAAACTGAGGGAAAGGAGTGAGCAGGAAACAGAAGGAATGGCAGTCAAGACGGGCTGCTGGCACTGAGCTCTTACCATCCACGTCCACAAGGCCATAGCGTCGAGCAAGGTCACAGGACGGTAGCACCTTCCCACTCAGGCTCAGGATGTTGGGGTCTGCGGGCACACACACAGTTGGAGATGGTGGGCATGGGTGTGGTGCAGAGTGACAAGGTTTGGGCCCAATAAGACCGCACACTGCTGAGACTGCCTCAGGAGCCCTGGAGAACTGTTTCTCTCTGTTCCTCCTGGCTGTACCTCCCAGGTGCCAGTTCCTAAGGCTTGCAAACCTCAAACCAGAAATCCTGACCCTTTGAGCCTCCAAAAGCCAGAGAAAAGATGGGCATGTTTCTCACCACTTCCCAAACCCAAACCGGCTTCCACTGCCCTGCATATCCTCTATGCCCCCCCCCCATTTTTTTTTTGTTTTGCAGTACTGGGGATTGAACCCAGGGGCATTCTACCTCCAAGCTACACCCCCGGCCCTATTTTTTAGTTTTGAAACAGAGTATCACTAAGTTGTGGAGTGCCTCACTAAGTGGCTGAGGCTGGCCGCGAACCTGCGATCCTCCTGTCTCAGCCTTGCAAGTACTGGGATTACAAGTATGTGTCACCAAGCCTGGCCTCTATGCCCTTTCTTATTGCCAGCTGTCTCCCATGTTTTTACCTGTTGCCAAAGCCACCACACATTTGCCACTCATTTCTGTGCTTTCTGATGATGAGAAATCTGCTTTGTACTGAAAAATGGGTTGAGAAAGAAAGAGTTAATAACCAAGAGCTCTGCCCAAATCTACCCCCTCTTTCAGCTTCTGTTCCAGGAGAAAGAGAGGCCAAAGATCTTGTGTGGGACCTGCAGGGCCAATGTCTTAAAAGGCACCAAGAGCCACTTCTCCCTATGTTCAGGGAAGCCCTGTACCCCAGCACCAGGATATGCTGCCTTTCCTAAGTGGAAGGATCTGAAAGTGCCAGTTCGTGTCTGGACCTCTGGGTTAGTTCAGTGCACAGGGAAGTGCATGGGCTCTGGAGCTAGACAGGCATTTCACTCTGCTATATGTGTGACCTAGAACAAGTTTTCTTCTTCCTTTCCTTTCTTTTTTGGTGCTGGGGATTGAACCCAGGGCCCACACATGCTAAGTACATGCTCTACCACGGAGGTATACCCCCAGCCCTGGAACAAGTTTCTTTCTTTTTTTTTTTGCGGTATTGGGGATTGAACCCAGGGGCATTCTACCTCTGAGCTACACTCCCAGCCCTACCTATTTTTTTTTTTATTCTTTATTTTGAAACAGGGTCTCACTAAGTTGCGGAGGACCTCACTAAGTAGCTGAGGCTGGCTGCGAACCTGTGATCCTTCTGTCTCAGCCTCCCAAGTACTGGGATTACAAGCATGCGCCACCATGCCTGGCTGGAACGGTTTCTTAACCCCTCCGGGTTTCAGTTTCACTGCCTGTAAAATGGATATCATATCTCCCTTACAAGATTAAAAGAAATCGTGTATACAGTACTCAGCCCTGTGCCTGCCCCAGTAAACACCTGATTAGTGGTGTTTTTGTCATTGAGGATGGAGAGGCTGTTTCCCCTGCATTCTCTACTTTCCTCACCCTCCCCTGACCAACCTGCTTAAACTGGGGGTTTTTAAGGTAGTCCTTTTCCATAAAATCCTTCAGTGTTTCTGTCTGTACCATCCCTGGCCACAGAGATACATAGCTGACTCCATGGCTCCGCAGCTCGTGAGCACAGTCAGCAGCCAGTCTGTCGCACTGTGGAGAAACAGAAGGCAGAATGAGAGTCAGGGTACCTGGCCACGTCACCTTCCTCTCCTCCTCTCCCTACTTTCAACAGGGATGCCCCAGGCCCTTGTCCTTCCCAGTAGCCCTGAGGTCTTTGCTGCCCATCTTCCTCTGTGTGATGCCTAATCTGGCAGACTGAGGGGAGCCAAGGAAAGGAACCATCTGTGGATGGGGCAGAGGGAGAGGTGAAGGCCAGCCAGATTTACCTCACAAGCTATAAGTACCATCACTGTCCAATACCTCCCCAGCCCCTACAACACTGAGTCCTTACCGCAGCTTTGCCTACACCATATGGGACGTTGAACATATAGCGCAGCCCCCCAGGGGAGGAGATGACCACAATGAGTCCCCGGCCAGCTGGTACCATCATTCGTGCCCCATACACTGAGCAAAAGTAGTGGCCTCTAGAAGGTGGGGCAGGGAAGGAGAAGAATGAACTGTGTTAATGCTGGCCTGGTGCTGCAGGCCCTGGCTGCTTCCTGTGCCTTCGAGTGTCTATAGTCAGCTGAGGGAAGGCTACATAGGGGTGGCTGGAAGCCACATGCTGAGAAGAGAACTGGTAAAAGTAACCACTGCCAGATGAAAAACGGTGCTTTAGAAGATGTAATAGAAGAAGCCGAGCGTGGTGGCGCACGCTTGTAATCCCAGTACTTTGGGAGGCGGAGACCGGAGGATCCAGGTTCATGGCCAGCCTCAGCTATCTCGCTCTCTCTCCCTCTCTCTGTCTCTCTCTCTCTCTCTCTCTACTTAGTGAGGCCCTCTGCAACTTCGTGAGACCCGGTTTCAAAAATAAAGTATAAAAAATAGGGCCGGGGGCGTAGCGCTGAGGTAGAACGCCCCTGCATTCAATCCCCGGTACCGCAAAAAAAAAAAAAAAGAAGAAGATGTAATAGAAGAAAAGTGTTCTGTCACAATGGCAATTATAAACATAAAATAGTTCAGAGGGGAAAACTTAAGAAATATATAGAGTCTACATGGAAAAACTAACACTATAAAAGAACAAATACAGACAAAATTGTCCAAAGAATTAAACATGTATTCTACATAATCTAGCCAATTTGAGTTATACCTCAATATGACTTTTTAGAGGAATTAACAAAATAAAGATAAATGAGAAGACAGCTAGGAAAATTTCAAAAAAAATAAAAAAGGAAAGGAATGTCTTGTAGGTGAGGAGAATTTGCTCTCCCTACTCCCACCATCACCCATATTTAAATGTACAATGAGCCAGGCATAGTGGCACATGCTTGTAGTCCCATTACTTAGGACCCTCGGCAACTTAACAAGACCCTGTTTCCAAATGAAAAATAAAGTAGGGCTGGGATGTAGCTCAGAGGTAGAATGCCCCTGGGTTCAATCCCCAGTACCACACATACACACAAAAATGAATTCCAAGGGGCTGGCAGTATAACTCAGTGGCGAGGAACTTGCCTGCCATGGATGAGGCCCAGAGTTCAGTCCTTATTGCCACAAAAAAGTAAATTAAAAATGAATTCCAAAAGGATCAAATATTTAAATATAAAGAATAATAACAGCCGGGCATGGTGGCGCATGCTTGTAATCCCAGTACTTTGGTAGGCGGAGACCGGAGGATCCGGGTTCGCGGCCAGTCTCAGCTCTCTCTCTCTCTCTCTGTCTCTCTCTGTCTGTCTCTCTCTACTTAGTGAGGCCCTCCGCAACTTCGTGAGACCTGGTTTCAAAATAAAGTATAAAAAAATAGGGCCGGGGGCGTAGCGCGGAGGTAGAACGCCCCTGCGTTCAATCCCCGGTACCAAATAAATAAATAAATAAATAAATAAATAAATAAATAAAATAAAAATAAAATAGGGCTTGGGGTGTATCTTGGAGGTAGAATGCCCCTGGATTCCATCCCCAGTAAACACACACACACACACACACACACACGCACACACACAATAATAACACAAAAGTACTAAAAAAAAAAATAACCAAATATGTTTTTAAACTTGAAATGGGGAAGGCTTTTCTTAGCATCACACCAAGATAGAAACTACAAAACAAGATTGACAGATTTGACTTCCTGCAAGTAAGACATACATACTCACAGGTGTGCACACACAAATCTACATACATATATACTTCTGTGTACATAGAACAGAAAAGCGTGTGAGTGTAAAAACTGAGTGATAAATTAGGAAAAGTATTTGACAAACATACAAAGGCATCTGTTCCACAAAGATCTCTTATAAATCAATGTGAAAATAAAGAGTGACAATTCATAAAAGAATAAAGAGCCAATAAACAAAGGAAGAAAAGTGCAATCTTGCAAATAGTTAAAGAAGTATGAATTAAGCCAGGCGTGGTGGTACACGCCTGTAATCCCAGTACTTGGGAGGCTGAGATAGGAGGATCCCAAGTTTGAGGTTAGCCTGGGCAACTTAGTGAGACCTGTCTCAAAAATAAAAGTAAAAAGGGCTGGGAATGCAGCGCAGTGGTGCAGAGCTTGCCCATCACGTGCAAGGCCCTGGGTTTGATCCAGTACCCTGCCAAAACAACCATGTTTATATACTGTTACCTATCAGAGTAGCAAAGCTGGCCTAATCGAGTAGCCTGATATTATACAGTATGGCTGAGGATGTGGGGAAACAAATATTCTACTTCATTGTCTTGAGATTAAAAATTAGTGGGGTCACTGAGCACAGTGGCATACACCTGTAATCCCAGTACTTGGGAGGCTGAGACAGGAGGATCACAGGTTCGAGGACAGTCTCAGCAACTTAACAAGACTCTCAGCAACCTAGTCAGACCCTGTTTCAAAACAAAAAATATAAAGGGGGGATATAACTTGGAGGCAGAATGCCCCTGGACTCGATCCCCAGTACTTCCAGTCTTTCTGGGGGACAGTTTTCTAATGTTTATTAAATTTTTAAGAAGCACATATTTGCTGGGATCTGGAGTCTCCCCCAAAGGCTCAGGTGTTGCAGGCTTGGTTCCCAGCTGGTGGCACTGCTGGGAGGTGGAGACTTTAGGGGGTGGGGCCTAGCTGGAGGAAGTGGGTCATGGGGGAGTATCCTTGAAGGGTTTATCTTTTCCCAGGTTCCTTCCTTATTCTCTCTCTGCTTCCTGGTTGCCACGAAGTGAGTAGCCCTGTCCCACCACACCCTTCTGCCGTGATGTACTGTCTCATCACAAGCCCAGAGACAGTTGACTATGGGCTGAAACCTTTGAAACTGGAAGCCCAAAATACATCTTTCCTCCCTAAGCTGATTTTTTCAGGTATTTTGTCACAGTGATGGAAAGTTAACATAATATTTTCTTTCTTTTTTTTTTTTAGGCACTGGGGATTAAACTTAGGCCCTTGAGCATGATAGGCAAGTGCTCTACCACGGAGCTACATTCCTGGCCCTTTTTATTTTTTTTTAATTTTGAGACAGGGTCTTGCTAAGTTGACTAGGATGGCTTTGAACTTGTGCTCCTCCTGCCCCGGCCACCCCCCTCCAAGTAGCTGGGGTTACAGGTATGCACCATTGTACCTGACAACACCATATTCTTTAATCTAAGAATTCTGCTGCTGCAATAAATATGGAATTAAATTATTGCACCTCTTCCCAATGGAATATTGGAAAGTTTTGAGGCCAGCCTGGGCAACTTGGCAAGACCCTGTCTCAAAAAATAAAATAAAAAGGACTGGGGATGTAGCTGAGTAGAAGAGTGCTTGCTTAGCATGCGTGCAGTCCTTGGTTCAATCCCCAGTACTGCAAAAAATAAAATAAAATAAAATAAAATAAAAGAGAGAGCGAGAATGAATAAGATTTTTTTTTTTTTTGCGGTACCGGGGATTGAACCCAGGGGTGTTCTACCTCCGCGCTACACCCCTGGCCCTATTTTTTATACTTTATTTTGAAACCGGGTTTCACGAAGTTGCGGAGGGCCTCACTAAGTAGCTGAGGCTGGCTGCGAACCTGGATCCTCCGGTCTCTGCCTCCTAAGTACTGGGATTACAAGCATGCACCACCACGCCCGGCCCATGAATAAGATATTTATGTGTAAAGTCTGAAAGGATATATACCAGGCTATTAATGATAAGTATCTGTCAGGCAAGGGAGGGAGGGAGGGTAGTAAGGGGAATAAGCTTATACTGGCCTTTACATTTTTTTCCATAATATTTTTACTAATATAAACATACTTGGTAACCAGAACAAATTTTCTTTTGCATGGGGAATAATCAGGATCTTCCAAATGATAACTAGTAGAACTGTAGTTTCAAGGCAAAAGTCCAACCCTAGGTAGTGAAGAAGAAAGGCACTAAGTTTATTGGGGATGTTGGTAAAGAGGAAGCGGAGGTGCTGGTGTGTCACCAACAGTCTCATAAATTGGCCTTTACTTGGAAAACTCCTTAGGGTCCAGGGTCTTGGGTCTATGTCTCTGCCTTGAGCCTCTGCCTCGGCTTACAACCTTGACCAGCAAGAGATAAGGTTGTGGAAAGCACCACTCTTGGAGGATGTGGGCACTGGCCAATTCTTAGCTCTTTGAATAAAATAAAAAGGACTGGGGATGTAGCTGAGTAGAAAAGTGCTTGCCTAGCATGTGTGTAGTCCTTGGTTCAATCCCTAGTACTGCAAAAAAAAAAAAAAGAGAGAGAGAGAGAAAGAGAGAATGAATAAGATATTTATGTGGAAAGTCTGAAAGAATATATACCAGGCTATTAATGGTAAGTATTTATCAGGCAAGGGATAAATTTCTTGCCTCTGGGATGACCATCTTCCACTATTCTCATAAACTTTCTTCCACTCTGGAAATCATGATTACATTCTTTTTTTTTTTTTTGTGGTACCGGGGATTGAACGCAGGGGCATTCTACCTCCGCGCTACGCCCCCGGCCCTATTTTTTATACTTTATTTTGAAACCGGGTCTCATGAAGTTGCAGAGGGCCTCACTAGGTAGAGAGAGAGAGAGAGACAGAGAGAGAGAGAGACAGAGACAGAGACAGAGAGACAGAGAGAGACAGAGAGCTGAGGCTGGCCGCGAACCCGGATCCTCCGGTCTCCGCCTCCCAAAGTACTGGGATTACAAGCGTGCGCCACCACGCCCAGCTTTCATGATTACATTCTAATCCTGTTTCCTTGGGACTGCCACCAGAGTGGCAAAATTGAAGCAGTGGGTGTCCTTACATGCTTTAGTCACAGATTTCTTGATAATCATTTGGTTAATCTCACAGGCGACTGATCACATCTATTAAGTGCAATTTAGTTGTCTCAGAGGGTAACACTCTTCCAACAGTAACCAACAGAGGTGCAACAGTGCATAGTATGTTGGGTAAATTCTAAATGCTGTGTTTCATCATCTCACTCCTGTGCCAGATCTTTATTGTGACCCCGTCCCAACTCAGACCTGGGATGCACTTGCCTGTGGGAGGTTGTAGAGGCTAAGGAGTGCTGGTGCCCACTCTATTTTTTAATTTTTATTTTGAAACAGGGTCTTGTTAGGTTGATGAGAGTCTCACTACTTGCTGAGGGTGTCCTTGAACCTGTGATCCTCCTGTCTCAGAATTCCATGTACTGGGATTACAAGCGTGTGCCACCATGCCCAGCTCCACTCTTTTTTTACTATAATCTTTTGATCTAAAATAATTTCTCTCCTCTAACCTTTTTTTTTTTTTTGCAGTACTAGGGATTGAACCCAGGGGCATTCTACCTCTGAGCTACACCCCCAGCCCTATATTTTATTCTTTATTTTGAAACAAGGTCTCACTAAGTTGCGGAGGGCCTCACTAAGTAGCTGAGGCTGACTGCGGACCCAGATCCTCCGGTCTCAGCCTCCCAAGTACTGGGATTACAAGCGTGTGCCACCTCGCCTGGCTTCCTCTAACCATTTATTAAAAAAAAATCTAGACTATATGCTACGTGCATTACTGAGGAGGAGGCTCCCTTCTGGATCTTGCATTTGCATGGGCAGAGTGTGAGGCGGGGTGAGGCTAAGGGCTTGTTCAGATTAAAATGACAGAAACAAGGTAAAAGCTGACCACCTCAGGTACAGACCCACCTACATGGAATGTCTCCAGAGATAGCTGGGACAAAGAGAACACAAAGGAGAAGGAAGAGATGGGGAGGCCAGAAGAAAAAGAACAGGGCAACAGGGAAAAGCCCGGGCCTTCATTCAGACTGGCTGACTGAGTGAGGGGAAGCCAGGCCATTGCAGCAGGGCAAGGGGAGCACACACCTGAGGCCGACATTGTTGATATCATCCCAAATGGAGGCAGGGACTTCCCAGAATGCCTTACTGGTGTCCAGGATTGCCTAGAAGGCACAGGTAGCATGATTAATTAGATGATCTGAAAAGGGACTGTGAATGGGGATAAGCACTCAGGGTCAGAGGGGCAGGTCAAGAGTCTGGAGCTATATCAAGTTCAAAGGGTACCTGGACTCCACCATAGGCATTGTTGACCAGCACATCCAGGCGCCCATGCTGTTCCCGACCTACTTGCTCAAACAGGCTTCGCACTTCACTTTCCTGGCTCGAATCGCACACCACAGGCACACACCGGCCCCCGAGGGATTGCGCCTGGGAAGGAAGACGTGACAGGAGTCCATAGCTGCACAGTAGTGTGACATATAACACACGGATCCGACAAGGTGAGCAGAGGAATCAAAGTCAGCAGCTGAGGCAATGTGGCAGGCAATACTGCCCTCTAGTGTCTGAGCTTCGGAAATAGTGGGGTCCTCCCTCCAGGGATCTCAGCTTTTATATTAATTAAACATTTACTGAGGCCTATATTTGTACACCACAAGTTGAGGGTAGAAGGCTAGGCATGGAGCCTACTTCTAGAAACAATGAACTGTCCTTTTCCTCGTCCTTGGTCAATTCCAACTCTCATGCCCTTAGCTCCACCCTTTACCACTCACTTGGAACTCTTATTCAATTCCAGCTCTCTTTTCCTCATTCCACCAACGTTCCTGCTTGGTAATGGAAAAATCAAAGTTATCAGGTATGAACTATTTCTACTTCCTGTCCTGCCTCACCCTTTATAAATGGGCCCCCATGCTCCAACTTGAGAGGAAAAAGAGTACCTTATTCAACAACAGTTCCCTATGTTCCAGATCCTTGCTCTGGGTCCCATCCAATCACTTCCTGGCCTGAACTACTGCAATGCCCTCTAACTGCTCACTTGACGTCCAATCTTTTGCCTTAAAATTCTTCATAATGCAGTCACTAGGAACTATCTGAAATAAAAATTTGCTTGAAATCTAACTGGATGATCATCTCTTAGGGAATAAAGCCTAAATTCTTTACCAGGGTCTTTTTTGTTGTTGTTGTTGCGGTGCTGGGGATCAAATCCAGGGCCTTGCACAGGCTAGGCAAGCACTCTACCACTGGGCTACACCTGTAGCCCTTTATCAGGGTCTTCTAAGATCCACTGTTTCCTCTCTGGCTTCTCACCCGCCACTCCTTCTGTGCATTACCTCTCAATGTCCATATTCATTCACCATTTTCTTCTCTGCTCATGTAGATCTCTCCATTGGAATGCTTTTCCTAACCTCCTTTATCTAATTCTTAGCTTTCAAGATTAAAGATTAAGCTCAAAATCACTTCCTCCAGAAGGCTTTTTTAGTTTGTTTGTTTTGGTGGTACTGGGGCTTGAACACAGGGCCTCACACATGCTAGGCAATGCTCTACCACTGAGTTACAACCCTAGTTCTTAAAAAATTTTTTTTTGGCAGCCGGGCGTGGTGGCGCATGCTTGTAATCCCAGTACTTTGGGAGGCGGAGACCGGAGGATC
>PVJS01048027.1:0-15228 GCA_004027185.1 Glis glis
TGTGTGTGTGTGTGTGTATGTGTGTGTGTGTGTGTGTGTGTGTGTGTGTATGTGTGTGTGTGTGTGTGTGTGTGTGTGTTACTGAGGATTGTACCCAGGGGCATTCTATCTCTGGGATACACCCCAGTTTTATTTTATTTCCCTTTTTTAAAATTTTGAAACAGGGACTTACTGAGTTGCTGACAGCCTTTCTAAGTTGCTGAAGCCAGCCTTGGACCTGTGATATTCCTGTTTCAGCCTCTCAAATATTGAAATCACATGTGTGCACCGCCACATCCTGCTTCCTCAAATATTTTTTGATGATATACTACCTGCTAGGTGTTGTGCCAATTGCTAGGAATATATGAATGGACAATTCAGAGCTAGTCTTAATCACTTAGGAAATTATGGTTCAAGAAGCTACTTTACCTTTTTGATCCTTACTCAGATAAGTTCACTTTGAGCTTGTAACTCACTCTTTTCTTAATCTTCCATTATAGTTATTTCTATTGGGGATTATATTCATATGCAGGTCTGCACATCTCGACCCCTTGCCTACAAATAGCTCTATGCACTAGTACTGCTTACTTCTTCTAATTAATCCTTTTTTATCAATCAACACCAAAGATCACAGAACAAGTAGAGCCCAGAACAAAGCAATGTGATGCCCACTAGTGTGAAACATATCATCCCTTATTGCTCCTAAATTATCTTTACTTTAAATCAAGAGCATGGAAAATTTCAGATTGGAAGAATTTGAGGCAATTTAAAAATATACGTAGAAAATACATAGGCAGCCAAATTGGAAGAAGGGGTTCATGTACACTGCTAACTATTTACATCTTTCCTGGATCAAAGAATGTTTGACATACAATAAAACATTACAAGTCATCTGGGTTTGACAGTCAGACAGATAGAACAGTAAGAAATCTCAGCCTCTGTTCCCTCACAACATAAACTGGATGCTTGGAGGCAGGTAAGAACCACAGAAAGTGGTAAGTGGTTTGCTGTGGCCAGCATGACTCTGTGAGACTGAGAAAAATTACACAGCCTGAGTTTTTTCCCTAGGTGAAACAGAGAGGGTGAGCATACCTGCAAATTCCTGGAATTTCAGCATGCTGCCAAAGGAGCAGAGTTTTGTCTCACCTTACCTAGAGTGCTAATGAAACCAGAGTTTGGCTACCTGGAGATGGTGAAGGAGAAAGGCATAGGATGAGGGTCTTGCCAAGCCTGAACAGCTTTGAAAGTTTAGAAGAAGGAGCTTAGATTGAGGCTTTTCTCCAGGGTGAGAGGAAGAGGAATATAATGTTCATCCAATATCTTGTCTCATGGTGTAGCAGTCACGACCAGACAGAGCAAGATATTATGGGCTTCTTATCCCAGATACCCCCTTTAATTAGGAATCTATAACTCACAAATTTAGACAAGACACATCTCCAGAAAATGGTTGGACAGACTACCAGAATCTTTAGCCAGGCTGATTCATTAAGGTCTTTGTCAAAGCTGGTCCATAAAAACTGGGAGATTCAAATGTGCCAATACTATTACAAAGCTATAAAAACCAGGAAAAGTCAAGGAAAAATGAACGAATCCAAGTAACAAAATAAAACCCCATTAACTGACCCTCGAATATGAATTAATTTCCTGACAAAGAATTCAAAATAATTATCTTAAAGAAGTTCAATGACTAACAAGAGAACAAAAATAGACAACTAAACAAAATCAGGAATCCAATACCATAAACGGAATGAGTGTATCAATAGAGATACAAGTATACATAAAGAACCAAACAAACAAATTCCAGAGCTAAAGAATACCATAAGTGATTAAAACTCTACCAGAGGGGTTCAACAGCTGACTTAATGCAGCAAAAGAAAAAATAAGCAAAATTAAAGATAGGTCATTTGAAGTTAGCTAGTCAGAGGTGCAAAAAGACAAAAGAATTTAAAAAAAAGTTAACGAAAAAGTCTGACTTTTGGCTTAAGTGAGCCAATATACACATATGGTGTACCTGTAGGAAAAGAAAGAAAAAGGCGCAGGAAATGTATTTTAACACAACAGAATTCTACACAGCCATAAAGAACAAAATTATGTCATTTGCAGAGAAATGAATGAAACTGACGAACATTATGCTAAGCGAGATTAGTCAATCACAAAAGTGAAAAGTTGGATGTTCTCCCTCATATGCAGAAGCTAGGGAGAAATTGGGACATAGGAGGGACTCCAGACAAAGGAGGAGAAACTTTAGATGAGTGAAGAAGGGGACCTAATGAGAGAGATGGGAGGGGAGAAGAGGGAAACACTTCAATGGTCATGATGTACACACACCAACTTATCAAAGCCAGTCACTGTGCTGAGCACGGGAAGGAGGGGAGGGGAGGGAATAGGATGGGAAATGGGAGAGGGCTCAATGAGTGCTGTGTGCATGTATGCCTCTACCACCCTGAACTTCAACAAGATGTATGATTACAATGGACCAATAAAAAATTAAAAATAAAAATAATAATAATAATTTCCACCAAAAAAAAAGAAAGTGGAGTTTGGTGTGGCAGTGCAGGCCTGTAATCCAAGTACTTGGGAGGCTGAGATAGGAGGATCACAGGTTCAAGGTCAGCCTCAGCAACTTAGGGATACCCTCAGCAACTTAGCAAGACCCTGTTTCAAAATAAAAATAAAATAGGTCTGGGGGTGTGGCTCATAGGTAGAATGCCTCTGGGTTAAATTTAAAAAGAGAAGGAAGGAAGGAGAAGGGAAGGGAAGGGAAGGAAGGAAGGAAGGAAGGAAGGAAGGAAGGAAGGAGAAGAAGAAGGTGGAGGAGGAGGAGGAGGAGGAGGAGGAGGAGGAGGAGGAAAGAAAGAAAGAAAGAAAGAAGAAAGAAAGAAAGAAAGAAAGAAAGAAAGAAAGAAAGAAGAGAGAGAGAGAAAGAAAGAGAGAAAAAAAGCAATAGTGACTGAAAACTTCCCAAGTCTGAAGATGGTAATGGGCATTCAGATTCATGAAGCCCAAGAGACCGAATAGGAAGAATTCAAAGAGTCTATACTAAGATGTATTATAATAAAATTACCAAAAGTCAACATAAAGACAGAATTATAAATTCAATGAGAAAAAAGACTCATCACATACCAGAAAAATCACCATAAGACTAGCAGCATATTCTAAGCAACACCCTTTCAAGACAGAAGGGAGTGGGATGATATATTCAAAGTACTGAATGAAAAAAAAAATGCCAACCAAGAACATGATACTCAGATCCACTGTTCTTCAGAAGTGAAGGACAGATAAAGATTTGCTAGACAAATGAAAGATGAAGAATTTCATCGCCACCGGACCATTCTTACACAAAATGCAAAGTAATTGTTTGAGCAGAAAAAAATGAATACAGGACAGCAATATGATAGTCTAAGAATGCATGAAGCATGTTGGTAAGGGTATATATATAATAAATACAGTATTGCCCCAAAGGTGGTTGCGAAGTCATTTTTCATTCTAATATAAAATTTATAAGACAAAAGTTCTAAAAATAACTATAACCAAAAAAAGTTAAAGATAGCCACATGAGTAGATACAAATTGTGAGAGCAATAATATAAAGTGTGTATGTGCATGGGATTAAAGTAGAGAGTAATTGTGTGTGAGTGATTTAAAATTAACAACACCTTAAAATAAACCATATATTTTATATATTTTATGTATGTCCCAAGTTAATGACAAGAAACATACTAAAGTTACACAAGAAGAGAGAAAGTAGTCAAAGCATATCAATACAAAAAAATCGAGAAAACACAAAGTAAGACCATTAGAGAAGAAAAGACAGATAAAAAACAATACTAATAGAAAACACATAACAAAACAGAGACAGTAAATCCCCCTCTAGCCATAAGTTTTTCAATGTAATTGATTAAATTCCACAATCAAACATAGTTGTGCCTGCATGGAGTTCCAGCTACTCAGAAGGCTGAAGCAGGAAGAACTCATCAGCTCAGGAGATTGAGGCCAGCATAATCAAAAGAGCAAACTGTGTCTCAAAAGAAAAAATAACAACAAGAAATAAAAAAAATGTGGCTAAATGTACACAAAAACAAGACCCAACTATATATTGCCTACAAGAGATTCATTTTATACTTAAAGACATGTGTATGCTAAAAGTAGAGTGATGAAAAAAGTTATTTTTTTGCAAATGTTAACCACTTATATCAGAAAAATAAACTTTAAGTCAAAACTGTCACCAAGGACAAAGAAGCTTATTTTTGTAATGATAAAAGTATCAATTCTTCAAGAGGATACAACAAATATAAATACATATGCACCCAACACCCAAACACCAGAATGTATATATTATATATTATATATTATATATTATATATTATATATCATATATCATATATCATATATCATATATCATACATCATATATTATATATTATATATAGCAGAAATGATAGTACTGAAAGGAGAACTAGAAATCAATACAATAATAAAAATACAATAGGAAGCAATACAATAAAAAGCCCTCACTTTAAATAATGGATAGCACACCCAGATATTAAATAAATAATACATATATGAAAAATATGCATACATAAATTCTTTAGTCCATATATAAATATATATAGCATGTATGTGTATGTATATATATATACATATATAGTGTATACATATGTACACATACACACATATACAAAGCATTCCATCTAACAGTAATGATATGCACATTCTTTTCAAATGTACAAAATCATTCTTTGTGAGAGATTGCATATTAGGTCACAAAACAAGTCTTAACAAATTTAATAAAATTAAAATAATACCAATTGTCTTTTCTGAACAAAATGGAATGGAAACAGAAATCAATAACTAAAGAAACACTGTGAAATTTAAACACCACACTCTTGAAAAACCTATCTGAGAAAGGAGAAATCAAACTAAAGGTTAGAAAACATCTTAAAATAAATTAAATTAAAGAAAAAAACATAACACAACAAAATTTGTGGAATTTAGCCAAAGTGGTATCAAGGGAGGATTTCATAGTGATATATAGTTACATTATAAAATTTAAAGATTTCAAACAACCTAATGTTATACTTTAAGAAACTATAAAAAAATTAAGAACAAAGTTAGCAAAAGAAAAGAAATCATAAAGATTAAAGCAGACATACATGAAATAGAGAATGGAAAAACAATAAAAAGACAAGTCTTTAGCTAAAATAAAGAAAAAAGAAAAAAGACTCCAATAAATTCAGATACTTGCAAACTCAAACTGATTCAATGGATAATTAGAAGGGTCATATAGTATGACCAAGTGGGATTTATCCCTGAAATTCAAGGATGGTACAACATGTGCAAGTAAATTAATGTGATACAACATATTAACAGAAGAAAGGATTGAAATTACATGATTATCTCAATAAATGCAGAAAAAAACATTTGACAAAATTTATCACTCTTCTCATTTAAAAACTGAACAAACTACTTATCAAAGGAATATGCTTCAACTTAATAAAGACCATATGTGAAAAGCCCACAGCTAACATAATTCTCAGCAGTGAAAATCTCAAAACTTTTTCTTTAAGATGAGGGACAAAATAAAAACACTCATTTTTACCCACTTCTAGTCAACATAATACTGGAAATTTTAGGCAGAATAATTAGGAAACAAATGAAATGAGAGGCATCTAAATTAGAATATAGAAATAAAGTTATTTCTTGTTGCAGATTACATGATATACGGTAGAAAACCCTAAATGTTACACACACGAACACACAGAACTAATAAGCAAATGCAATAAAAAAGCAGCATACAAAATCAACATGTATATTGGGCTACATTTTAAACATTAACAGTAAACTAGTAAAAAAGAACATAAAGAAAACAATCACATTCACAATAGCATGAACAATAAAATACTTAGTAATAAATTTAACCAAAGAGATGAATGATTCCTACACTGAAAAGTACAAAGTATTGATAAAAATCAATTAATGAATATATAAAAATAGACATTCTATGCTCATTGATTTAGAAATTTAATACAGTTAAAATATTCATGTTATCCAAAGTAATCTCTACCTTCAATGTCATCCCTATAAAAATCCTGATGATTTTTTTTCCAGAAATGGAAAAAAGCCCTAAAATTCATATGGAAACAAAATTATCCCGAACAGACAAGAACAAAACTGGAGCATTCACATTTCCCAATGTAAAAATGTAAGACTACATACAGTACAGCATAAGGAAAGTAATATAGATCAATGGAGCAAAAGAGACAGTTTAAAGGACCCTCCACGAAAAGACCAAGAATACACAACAGAGAAAGGATAAGCTCTTCAACCAATGGTGTTGGGAACTTGGGAAGTGTGGAGAATTTGAACCCTTGCACAATGTTAATGGGAATATAAAATGGAGTAGATTCTATGGAAAATAGTATGAAGGTTTCTAAACTATTTTTTAAAAGAACTATCACATTATGTTGATTTTGGTCCACAAATTCCATTTCTGGGTGCATTTCTAAAAGCACTGAAAATAAATATCTAGAAGTGATATCTAGTCTCCCGTGCTTACTGTAGCATTATTCAAAATAAACAAAATATGGAAATAGCCTAAATGTCTATCAACAGAGGAATGGCTGAAGAAAATGTAGTATACTGTGGAATACTATTTAGGATTAAAAAAGAAGAAAATATTGCCATATGCAACAATGTGGATGAATAAAGAAGGAATTGTGTTAACTGAAATAAAGCAGTCACAGAAGGATAAATACTGAATGATTCTATTTGTAGAATGCTGATTGTTGGGTAGGGATGGTAATTATTGTCCAATGATTATTAAGGTTTTTTTGTGCAAGATCAATAAGTTCTAGAGAGCATATTTTTTATTGGTGCATTGTAATCATACATCTTGGTGAAGTTCAGGGTGGTAGAGGTATACATGCACAAAATACTCATTTAACCCTCTCCCAGTTCACGCCCTATTCTCTTCCCCTCTCCTTTTTCCAGTGCTTAGCACAGTGATTGACTTTGATAAGTCTGTGTATGTACATCATGTCCATTGAGGTGTTTCCCTCTTTCGCCCTCTTGTCTTCCTCAGTTAGGTTGCCTTCTTCATTCATCTAAGGTTTCAACTCCTTTGTCTGGAGTCCCTCCTACGTCCCATTTTCTCCCTAGTTTCCACATATTAGGGAGAACATCTGACTTTTCATTTTTTGTGACTGACTAATCTCACTTAGCATAATGTTCTCCGGTTCCATCCATTTCCCTGTAAATGACATAGTTTTGTTCTTCTTTATGCCTGAGTAAAATTCCACTGTGTACATATCCCATAGTTTTGTAATCCATTCATCTGTTGATGGACATCTCAGTTGGTTTCATATCTTGGCAATTGTGAATCGTGCAGCTATAAACATAGATATGCATGCATTACTCTGGTAGTTTGGTTTCCATTTCTTTAGCAAACAAATCTGTATTGGTAAAGGACATTTATCTTCAAAATAACTTTCCATTTTCAAACAGCCACTGAAACGGTCCATTGCTTCTACTTCATATCAGCAGGGACAAGAATCCGCTGAGTAAGGAATCTTTCAAAAGCTTTCCTGGGATCAACCATTATCTCTGTTTACATCTCATTTCTAACTATATCCACAAGGGCACAAAGGAAACGTAGAATTGAGGTGCACACAGTACACATGCCTCCCTCTCCCTGTGTGGGGAACTTTTATTAAGAAGGAAAGGATATCCATATCTCTATCTACATATAGATGATAGATGGATGAACAATATGGTATATAAATAAACATCCCAATAGAGCATTATATAGACAAACATGTTAGGTTAAACATTCAGAACATCGTTAAAGTCAGCCATGGAAAATATCCTTTACATTGACAGTGATTTTCAAAAATAATTTTGATGTCTAGGAACCCATGGATTTGCCTCTGGTGCTAAGTTAGATTTGATCATGCAGGTTTACAGAGGACTAGTGGAAGGAGAAAAAGAAAAGCAAGTAGTTAGCACACTCCATCCCAAAGAGAGGAATGTTTCTGCATTTTCTGATTCAGGTAGCAGAGATTAATTTGATTTATTTAGGGAAAAAGAGATATTATTGCATAAAAAGAATGGGTATCTTGTGTACATAGCCACTTTTTCATACTTTAGTTTAAATGATTTATCAAGAAAATCCATGACAGGTGTTAGGCTAAAGAATTAAAGTCCTTTGACTCCCAATTGAGTATTCTTCCTACCAGATTACATTAGAGTTAACTAGTTGAATTCATGTACATGTCCCTAGGTGTTGGAGTTTTCTATTTGTTGGCTCATGCTTTATGGTTTTAATCGATTTATTGCTTTATTAAATAAAGCAGAAGCTGCAGTAATGAGCAATAACGATAAACTCAAATAACATCAGCACAGGCAAAGGAGAAACCTCACTCTAAATTAGTGCTTTTACACATGCCCATGTATTTAAAAATTATTCTTATATTGACAAACCTTGTGAAACACACTGAAAGGGTGTGCATTGTAATCACACATCTTGATGAGGTTCAGGGTGGTAGAGGCACACATGCACCCATCACTCATTTAGCCCTCCCCCCAATTCCCACCCTACTCCCTCCTCCTTCCCTCCTTCTCCTGCTCAGCACAGTGATTGACCTTGACAAGTTTGTGTATGTACATCATGACCATTGAGGTGTTTCCCTCTTCCCCCCTCCCATCTCCCTCAGGTCACCTTCTAAACTCATCTAAGATTTCTCCTTCTTTGTCTGGAGTCCCTTCTATGTCCCAATTTCTCCCTAGCTTCCATATATGAGGGAGAACATCTGACTTTTCACTTTTTGTGACTGACTAATCTCACTTAGCATAATGTTCTCCAGTTCCATCCATTTCCCTGAACATTACATAATTTTGTTCTTCTTTATGGCTGAGTAAAATTCTAATATCTAGAATATACAGAGAACTCAAGAAACTCACCACTAAAAAAAAACCCAAATAATCCAATCAAAAAATGGACAAGTGAACTAAATAGACACTTCACAAAAGAAGAGATACAAACGGCCAATAAATGTATGAAAAAATGTTCAACATCATTAACAGAGAGATTCAAATCAAAACTACCCTGAGATTTCACCTAACCCCAATTAGAATGGCAATCATTAAAAACACAAACAACAACAAATGCTGGTGAGGATGTGGAGAAGTAGGAAATCTAATACACTATTGGTGGGATTGCAAATTAGTGCAACCACTTTGGAAAACAGTGTGGAGGATCCTCAGAAGAATGGGAATGAACCTACCATATGACCCAGCAATACTGCATCTGGGTATCTACCCAAAAGAACTGAAACCAAAATACCAAACTAATACATGTGTATCTATGTTTATAGCTGCACAATTCACAATTGCCAAACTATGGAACCAGCCAAGATGCCCATCAATAGATGAATGGATTAAAAAGCAGTCTTTTTTGATTTGTTACCTTGAAGATTTTTTTTATATAAAAACATATTTGTACAAAAAATTTTAGATAATTCCATTTTGGTGATTCTTCAAGTGTTTAGATACCTGGACAAAAGATTTTGTTTGTTTGATACTTTGCTTTTACAGTTAGTAAAGTTATGCTTAAAACTGTGCTAATGGACACATACTTCATTATTTAAAAGCTGCAGAATGAGGACAAGGTGATTCAAGAGAATGTGAGTCAATCAACTCATCTTAACTCTGAAAACCCACATCAAGAAAAATCAGTATTGATCTTTAATCCACACGTGTTCCTCTCTTCTTATATGCTCTGATCTGACATGCAGTTTTCAGAAACCAAATCAGGTTTTACCAATATAGTGAAACACTGGGGGTTTTGGTCCCTCTCTTCTCTTCAGATAATGGACTCTTTCTCTTAGATTACTGGCTATCCTTCCCAGACTAGCTTCTGCAATGGACTAGCATTTAGCCCTGTGCCTCTCATGTGTTCCTATTTGCACAAGGGAAATTCTTTTTCTCTTCCAGCCATGTTCATGATTTAAAACTTTTCATGGCTGAGCTCAAGCTAATGTTCATAGACATCATGCTGAACTAAGTGGCACATGATTTTCCTTGGAGGAAATTGAGGATGTCTTAGGGTGTTTGAATGGTGCTCTAAACACAGGAAGACCAAAAATAGTCCTTGGAGAATAAGCTTGTTACCTAGATAAGATTTATCTGATTCTATCTCTTCATTCTAGAAAAAAATTTCTTTACCTCACTCAACTCCCCCCCTCATTACCCCCAGGTTGAGCCTGCCCTTTCCTGGTTGTTTTTCTGTTTGTTTCCTCTTGTCACCAAGGTACGATCCCTTGACCATGCATGGTAGAAGCACCATATGCTGAATCTGGAGACCCCAGAATCTGTGTATTCCAGATTTTCTATGATTACGAAGCACATTCAAGTTGGAGAGCCCTTGTGAAAAGATATTTTGTTCTGCACAAGAATTTTTTCTTTAGATTATTGTGTAAAGCAAACATGTCGTCTGTTCCGCACATTCCGCTTGCATATGAAGCAGGTGCAAAGGTGATTGCTGATCAGTGTAGGTTAGCTTTATTTCCTGGGTATGAAGCTTCTGTATAAATACTGTGCTACGTTAGCTAACGTAGTTCTCTGTCTGATGTTTCAAGGAAAACTTTGGTCCTTGAGCAGGTGGCTTCAACTTTCTTTTCCTTGAGATGTTATCCAACAACATAGTAAGTGTTTATTGCTTTACAGGGGACAAAACAATTAAAATGGCCGGGCGTGGTGGCGCACGCTTGTAATCCCAGTACTTTGGGAGGCGGAGACCGGAGGATCCGGGTTCACGGCCAGCCTCAGCTCTCTCTCTCTCTCTCTCTCTCTCTCTCTCTCTCCCTGTCTCTCTCTCTCTCTCTCTCTCTACCTAGTGAGGCCCTCCGCAACTTCATGAGACCCGGTTTCAAAATAAAAAAAGTATAAAAAATAGGGCCGGGGGTGTAGCGCGGAGGTAGAATGCCCCTGCGTTCAATCCCCGGTACTGAAAAAAAAAAACAATTAAAATGTTCCCTTCCATTAAGGATTAGTTTATCACTGGTTGGAGGGTTCAACAAATGAGAAAATAAAGTGAGAGTAAATTCATTTGTGTAATAATAGAGGCAAAACAAGTACACTTGCATAGGGAAAGGAGCAGGCAGTTGTTGTGAGCAACTGCATGTATGGATATTTGGGTGTGCTTTATGAGTACAATTTTTATACTATTTCCTATGATACTCCCATTTTCTAGAAAGGCCAGAAAGTTTCTAATGACAAGCTAGGTTAAGTTAAGAATAATAATCATCCTTATTTAAGTCATCCTTGACTCAAAACTAACCTGTCTAAACCGTCACTATGGCTATTATCTCCTTTTAAAAAGAATCAATTATTTTAGTAATGTTTAAATGTTCATACATTTGTGTTTCCCCCAAATAAAAGGATCATTAAAGCAATTAGCATGCTTTGAAAAATGGTTGTCCTTTCACTACTTAAAGATACTTGAACAAAACATTAATGATTAAGACTATCGACTAGGTTTTTAATTTTTTATTTTCTTTAGAAATTATTTTTAGAGAAAAAGAATAAAAACTGATTTATATCTATTTCTATATTTTTTGCTCTTGCTTTATGCACAAAGATAGGCTATTTATGTAATTAAAAAAAAAAAAACTCAGCTGGGCATGGTGACACACACTTGTAATCCCAGTACTTGGGAGGCTGAGACAGAAGGATTGCAGCTTCCCAGGACAGCCTCAGCTACTTAGTGAGGCCCTCCACAACTTAGTGAGACCCTGTTTCAAAATAAAGAATAAAGTAGGTCTGAGGGTGTAGCCCGTAGGTAGAAGGCCCCTGGGTTCCATACCCAGTACCACACACATACACACACAAAAAAATATTACATTGAGCTGGGGCATGGTGGCACCTGCCTATAATCTCAGTACTTGGGAGGCTGAGACAGGAGGATCACAGGTTCAAGGATAACCTCAGCAACTTAGTGAGAATCTCAGCAACCTAGCAAGACCCTATTTAAAAATAAATAAATAAATAAAAAGGGCTTGGGGTGTAGCTCATAGGTGGAAAGTCCCAGGTTCCATTCCCAATACCACACGAAAAACAAAAGTCAGAACAAAACAAAAAACTCCATCAACCAAGTTCGATCACAGAGTTTTTGTTTTTCATTTCTTGAAATAATATTTGATTACAGTGAGAATGGAGGAATGTGTATGTGTGTGGGTGTATGTGTTCTCTTTGTGAAAGTTGTGGGTGTGTTAGTTCCCCTCTTTTTTTTAATAAAGAATAGATGCATAATTGCTCATGGTTCTTGAAGCAATATTATCTTTTCTATTGCTGCTATAACCTATTTCTACAAATGTGCTAGTTTAAACAATTCAAAACACACTGTCTTACACTTCTGTAGGTTAGAAATTTGACAAAGGTCTTGTTGGCCTAAAATCCAGATGTCAAAAGGCTGCGTTCCTTTGCGGAAGCTCTGTAGGGGGACTGTTTCTCTGTCCACCCAGCACCCAGAGACTTCTGAATTCCTTCCCTAGGGGCTCCTTTATCTTTGAGGCAGCAAGGGTGGGTGGAAGCCTCCTTGTGCTGCCAACTTTCTGCTGCCCTGCAGGCAGAAAGCTTCTTTTAAGGATCTCTGTAATTAAATCAGGCCCCCTTAAATAAAACAGAATAATTACTTAATTTCAAGGTCTTTAATTTTGCTTACTCCTGGAAAGTCTATTTTGCTTTCGAAGGCGACATTTTCACAGATGCTGTGGAGGATTCGGTTCTGGATAGCTATGAATTCCATCACTATGCCTACCACTCAGGGTATTTTCTCAAAAATTATGAGGAAAAAAGGAAATTTATATACAAAATTCTTTATGTATTGCTCTTTTTAAAATTTAGACAAGTGCAAATATGCAAAACATAAGTTACTCTTTAAAAAGAGTGAGGAGCAACCAGGCATGGTGGTGCATGCCTGTAATCCAGTACTTGGGAGGCTGAGACAGGAGGATTACAGGTTCACAGTCAGTAACCGCATGAGGCCCCCCACAACTTAGTGAGACCCTGTTTCAAAATAAAAATATAAAATAAGGCTGGGGTGTAGCTCAGTAGTAGAATGCCTCTGGGTTTAATTCCCAGTGCCAGAAAGAAAGAAAGAGAGAGAGAGAGAGAGAGAGAGAGAGAGAGAGAGAGAGAAAGAAAGAAAGAAAGAAAGAAAGAAAGAAAGAAAGAAAGAAAGAAGAGAGAGAGAGGGAAGGAAGGAAGGAAGGAAGGAAAGGAAGGAAGGAAGGAAGGAAGGGGTAAGGAAGGGAAGTCAAATTGATGTGAGTGGATGTACCAGGGAAGGATTTTTCCAGATTAAAAAAAACCCTTGGGACACCCTGATAGACTTCAGTCACAAGGGTTTCAGTATTTCAACTTTTTTGAAAAATAATAACCTGTGAGCTGTCACTTATAACTCATTAAATAGACCCAAAAGTCATTATAGGAATTTCCCTAGAGATATTGGCCCAATTTTCCATGATAGAAAAAGGCAGGCAAAACTCAAGTTCTTGAGAGATCCTGGAAATGAGAGGTAAAATATCATTCTTTCTATATCTGAAACTTACTGCATCTGTATCCTCAAATTATCTGTCCAGATAATTTGGCATTTTAATTTGGAAAAAGAATTCAAATATATATGAAGATGACAAAAGATGAGTAACTAAAAGACTTAGAGAAAGATTGAACTACTAGGTGAAAGAGCTACTAGGTGAATTCCCACCAAAAAAAATAATAAAAAAATGTCCTGTTTACACATGACAAATCTGGTATGGGCTCATTTTCTTTAAATGATTATGTGGTCATAGAGATGGTTGATCATGATAGGACTTGAGTAGTTTATCTGTAACAACTTAACCCTCAACTTAACTGTGTGTGTGTGTGTGTGTGTGTGTGTGTGTGTGTGTTTGGTACTAGGGTAAAACCCAGGGGCATTCTACTTCTGAGTGGCACTACCAGCCTTATTTTATTTTTTTTATTTTGAAAGGGGTCTTACTAAGTTGCTTAGGGCTTTGCTGAGGCTGGCCTCGAACCTGCAATCCTCCTGCCTCAGCCTCTCAAGTACTGAGAATACAGGTGTGTGCCACCACATCCATCTACCTTCTGCTTAGTTTGAGATACACGAAAACTTCAGTGTTAAAGAGGGGGCACCTAAGGGCTGCAAGGCTTTGCTTCTCTGACTCCCATCCTCCTTTCCTCCTTCCTCATCTCTTCCTCACGGGTGCTGTGCCTGCCCTCCCACTCTGTGACCCCCCCCCATGCTTCCAGTCCTGACTGTTCCTACCATACCCACTGCAATGCTATGTTCTTTCACATTTACAGCTTTGTCCTTGCTCACTTGGCTCCTTCCCAGGTGCTAGTACTCATAAGTTGATTTCTTTGTTAAAAGTCTGTCAGAAATTGTGAGGACATTTTTTCATGTATCTATTGGCCATTTGTATCTCTTCTTTTGTGAAGTGTCTATTCATTTCAGTTGCCCACTTCTTGATCGGATTGTTTGTTTTCTTAGTGTAAAGTCTTTTAACTTATTTGTATATCCTAGATATTAGACCTCTGTCAGAGGGATAGCTTGCAAAGATCTTCTCCCATACCAGAGGCTTACTCTTTAGGCTCTTGATAGCTTCCTTTGATAAGCAGAAGCTTTGTAATCTAATGCTATCTCACTTATTAATTCTTGTTTTAATTTCCTGTGCTTTGGAGGTCTTGTTGAGGAAGTTTCTACCTGTGCCTATATGCTGAAGTGTTGAACCTATGCCTTCCTCTAATAATTTCACAGACTCTGGTCTAACTTTCAGGTCTTAAATCCATCTCAAGTTGACTCCTATGCAGGGTGAGAGTTAAGGGGAGATGCAAATCAAAACTACTCTAAGATTTCATCTAACCCCAATTAGAATGGCAATCATAAAGAAGGCAAACAACAACAAATGTTGGCGAGGATGTGGGGAAATCGGGACTCTTCTACACTGTTGGTGGAATTGCAAACTAGTTCAACCACTATGGAGATCAGTGTGAAGATTCCTCAGAAAACTGGGAATGGACCTACCATATGATCCGGCTATACCATTACTGGGTATCATACCAAAGGGATTGAAACCAGAAAACTACAGTAATATATGCATACCCATGTTCATAGCAGCACAATTCACAGTGGCCAAATTATGGAACCAACCTAGGTGTCCATCAACAGATGAGTGGATTACAAAATTGTGGGA
>PVJS01048029.1:5000-15210 GCA_004027185.1 Glis glis
TATGGTTACAATGCACCAATAAGAGTATATTAAAAATAAAAACTCGAAAGAGGACACTTTTAGTATCTCATGGTATTTTTCATTCAACCTGATTGATGGTTGAAATAATAAACAATTTATGCTTGAGACTTGCATCCCTAACATATATAATAACTCTAAGTGATAAACCCTATAATAAAATATCATCGCAACATAAAATGGCCCACATTCCATTTTTATTGAGACCCAGTGCGCCGACTCAGTTCCCAGCTTTGGCTGGCGGTTCTGTCTGCGGACTGTCCCATAGTGGGTGCGAAAATCCTCCTCATCTTTTTCTGAAGAGCTCAGATGGTGCCTTATCCCTGGAAAGCCTTCCACAATCTTCCACACCATGGTTAATTGCCTGAAGATTCATGTGTCCTCAAAATTCATTCCCTGACATCCTAATCCCTTGTGTAATGGTATCAGGAGGCAGGGCCATATGGAGGAAATTAGGTCATGGGGAGGGGTCCACACAAATGGGATTAGTGCCCTTATCAAAGAAGTTCCCTTTCTCCTTCTGCCATGAGCCCCCTGAAGAGCTCATGCATTTACGTTCAGAGTTGATGTAATGAAGTCATGAGGGTTGTAGTCTCATCAGTAGATAAATCCATTGTAATGGATTTACTGGGTGGTCACCTAGGCAGGGGTGTGTGGCTTGAGAAGGTGGGTCCTGGGGGTGTGGCCTTAGGGACTGTGCTTGTGTCTTTGAATCTCCTCGCTTGCTCTCTCTTGCTTCTGGCCTCCATGATGTAAGAGCAGATCCTGGCTCTCTCCCTCTCTCTGCTTCCCGCCACTGTGCCCTGAGATCCACAGACCCAGCCTCACATGGACTGAACCCTGAAATCTCCAAAAACTGTGAGCAAATAAATTTTCCTTCCTCTAACTTGTGTGGTCAATTGTTTTGGATGACAGCAGCAAGACTGTTGACTGAGACAGAGGTCATGGTAAGAAGATGGATCTCTGTGAGGAAGGGGTCCTTGAATCCGCCCACAATTCCATCTTGGACTTCCCAGTCTCTAGAACTGTAAGAAATAAATTTCTGTTGTTTTTAAACCAACCAGTCTATGATATGCTGCTGTAGTAGCCCAAAGGGACTAAGAGCTACCATAACTATTGCTATTATTTTTCTTGATCATTGTCCTGGGTGATGGATGACCAGGTATCCAATCCTGGGCTGAGAACTTTGTACATATCTCATTTAAACCCCATAGCACAGCCTTCATCAATATCTTCATCATCGCCATCATCATCACTTTCTTCTTTCCTCCTGCTCCCTCTCCTCTCCTCCTCCTCCTCCTCCTCCTCCTCCTGCTCCTCCTCCTCCTCCTCCTCTTCCTCCTCCTCCTCCTCCTTCTCCTCCTCCTCTTCTTCTTCTTCTTCCTCTTCTTCCTCTTCTTCTTCTTCTTCTTCTTCTTCTTCTTCTTTTCTTCTTCCTCCTCCTCCTTCTCCTCTTCCTCTTCTTCTCTTTCTCCTTCTTCACTATTACCATCCTCACCCAGTAAGAAAGGAAACTGAGTCTAGAAAGGTCTAATAACCTACCTGAGTTCACACACCAAGTAAGTGAATGAGCCGATCCTGGAATGCTCATCCATCAACTTTTCCATCAGCCATTCCACTCTAACTGACTGCCCGGACCCCTCCCTTCAACTGTGTTTTATGGCTAATGGCATACCTGTTCCTCCCCTGCCAGCCTGCCAGATATTTATGGACAGCGATTTTGAATTATTCATCCCTACATCTCAGTTTTGTGTACTCCTCCTGGCACATAGTAGGCCCTTGATAGATATTAACACTGATTCGACAAATTGTTTTTTATTTGATCCAGCCTTTAAGAAGAAGAAAACCTTGTTATTTGCAACTGGGTGGATAAACCTGGAGGCTATCGTGTTAAGTGACATAAACCAGGCACAGAAAGACAAACTGCATGATCTCATTTATATGAGGAATCTTAAAAAGCTGAACTTGTAGAAGCAGAAAGTACAATAGCAATTACCAGGAACTGGGGCTGGGGGAGCGCTGTGGCCACTGGAGAGATATCGGTCCAAGGATATAAAATTTCAGTGAGATAGGAAGAATAAATTCAATAGCTCTATTGTACAACCCAGTGACTAGAGTTTAATGATGATGTATTATAGTCCTGAAAATTGCTTTAAAAGTTATATTAGTAGTAGTAGCAGTAGTAGCAGTAATAGTAGTAGTATTTGGTATTGGGGGCATTCTACCTCTGAGCTGCACCCCCAGCCCTTTTGATTTTTCATTTTGAAACAGGGTCTTGCTAGGTTGCTGAGAGTTTCGCTTCATTGCTGAGGCTGTCCTCAAACCTGTGATCCTCCTGACTCAGCCTCCCATGTACTGGGATTACAGGCATGCACCACTATTCTCTGTTAAAAATTACTTTTGAATAGACAAAATATGCATATGGTTGAAAAAAATCACAAAGTAAAAAGCAGAATTCAATACTCAATCCTGGCACCCGGCCACTCCCTTCTCCTCTCCCCTGAGACAATCAATTCTGTTGGTTTCTTACTTATCCTTCCAGAAATGTTTTATGCATATACAAGGAATATATAAATGAATTCTTTTTTAAATACGCATGGTAGTGCACTATAACGATTATACGATGCCTTTCTGTTAGCTATTGTTATTATTATTGTCAATTATTGTTTATTGAGACGGTGATTTCAGACCAACAGACAAACTTGCTATCTGTCCTTCCACACTCAGCATAAAAGTGTATTGAAGTCTGACTCAGGTTGGAAGGAGGAGCAAACCTCTCTCCCCAGCTTCTGTGCTCAGTCCTTCCTTGCTCTTCCCACTGGACAGGACCGCCTGTGTAGCCGGCACCCTCCCCTCAGCCAGGAGCCCCCAGCACCCCACAGGTCAGCCTGAATCCCAGACCAGGCTCCAGCATTCTGAACACAGGCTGATGGGCGGGACCAGTCTGCAGTGCTCACAAGCTGCAGAGGGAAGGGCAGGGTCTGAGCAGGGACCGGTGCATTCAGGAGTCTGAAGCTCCGGGGAGACTCTCGGTCCACACCCTGCGGCCTCTGGATCTCCATATGGAATTCTAGCACTCGATTTCATTAATCTTCTCCAAACTCGCTCTGGCCTTACCTTTGATCTGCAATTTCACTTCTTTTTTTTTTTTTTGGAGGTACCAGGGATTGAACTCAGGGGCATCCTACCTCCAAGCTACAACTCCAGCCCTATATTTTATTTTATTTTATTTTATTTTATTTATTTATTTTATTTTGCAGTACTGAGGATTGAACCCAGGGGCATTCTACCTCTGAGCTACATCCCAGCCCTATTTTTTTTTTATTATTTATTTGGAAACCAGGTCTTGCTAAGTTGTGGAGGGCCTCACTAAGTAGCTGAGGCTGGCCGCGAACCCGGATCCTCCGGTCTCAGCCTCCCAGGAGCATTCTACCTCCAAGCTACAACTCCAGCCTTATATTTTATGTTTATGTTGAAACAGGGTCTCACTAAATTGTGGAGGGCCTTGCTAAATTGCTGAGGCTGGCCGTGAACCTGGATCCTCCTGTCTTAGCCTCCCAAGTACTGGGGATTACTGGCAAACACCACCACGCCCGACTTTCTCCTTCTGAGAGCCAGAGAGTCTCGGCTTGTCCCTTCTGGCAGAAGATCCCAGCCATCTCTCTTGGTTCGGGAGGAGGGTGCACAAGGTGCCATTTTCTCCTTCTGGTAGAACATTCTCTTTTGCTCCCATGGTGATTCCCACGATTCTTAGAATTTAACGGGGCCAACAAGGAAGGAGGAGGGCCTGGAGGCCATGGGTCCCCCAAACAGGCTGCTGCTCTTCCTTTGTAATGAAAAGCATCTCCTTTGGTGTGCTTTTTATAGGGCCCCCTTCCCTTCTCCAAGCCTCCTCTCTGTTTCTCCTCCAATTTCTCCTTCCTCCCTCCCTTGCTCCCTTCCTTCCTTTTTTTTTTTTTTTTGTGGCACTAAGGGTTAGACCCAGGGGTATTCCTCTTCCAAGCTACACCTCCAGCCCCTATTTATTTTTTTGTTTCGAAACAGGGTCTTGCTAGGTTGCTGAGAGTCTTGCTACGTTGCTGAGGCTGGCCTCAAACCTGTGATCCTCCTGTTTCAGCTTCCCAAGTCTTGGCATTACAGGCATGCACCACCACGCCCAGCTTCTCTTCTAATTTTTCTGCCTTTTGCCCCCGGTCTGCCACCCGGGAGGCCTGGCTTGGGACCCGCTGCCTCTGGCTTACAGTCTGCTTTTCCACACTTCCTCTGCCTCTAGAGTCTCACCACTTCCCCCACGAAAAACTGATTTTACCATCAACCGCCTACGCCAGGTGACATTTTCCAATGCAATTTCCTTGGAATAATCCCTCTCTCCCTGAAGTGGTCCTTGGGGCTGGAGTTTACACCTCTTCTCTTCTACCCTGGCCCACCCTCCACCCCCCAGAGTCTCTCTCACCCTAATTCCCCATTTCCCTTCCCCATGGTGACCCTACTTTTCCAGTGAGGGGTTCCAGTTTGTTACTGTTTGGGAGAACTGCTGTCAAATTGAGCTGCTTCTAGAAGTCCAGTGGGTCTCAGGGGTCTAGACATCTTTATGTGCATTCAGATTGCTGGAACACCCAGCTGCGAAGGATTTTATGTACTGCTGGCATAGAATTATTTGCCAACAAAGCCTTAAGAAGTTTATTGGCTCCGTAGAGTAATATGGCAAGGGCTGGAAGGATTTCTCAGAGTTATGTAATAACTGGAAGAAAGAAAAGGTTGGTGTGGGGTCTGTGTGTGTGTGTGTGTGTGTGTGTGTGTGTGTGCGTGTTCCCTGCCTCTTTGCTTTTCTTCTTTAAGAAAAAAATCTTAATACAAAGGAATGTGTGAAAGGCACCAATGCAAAAGCTCCAGGGCCTTTGGATGACTCCTAAGAAGTAAAAGGCCAAAATATGTTCAGCACAATTGTCTGCGTTCAAGCGCTAACAAGACGGAACAAGCCTTCCAAGCTCCCCGGGGATGCTGGCATCGGCGCACGCTGGATCGCTGCTCCTCCCCAGCTCCTTCCTAACACGCATCCCGATCGGGATTAATTAATGAACAGCAAAGTGTGTCTGATGGCTGCCTGGCCTGCAAAAATCACAGCCCCAGGATGGGAAGGTGCTTGCCCGGAGCCTCAGTCTCGACTTCCCGAGTCTGGTGGGTCCGACATGAGAGCAGGGACTCCAGAAGTATTTTTGTTGTTGTTGTTGTTGTACCGGGGATTGAACCCAGGGGCGTCTACCTCCGCGCTACACCCCCGGCCCTATTTTTTTTTACTTTATTTTGAAACCGGGTCTCACGAGATTACGGAGGGCCTCACTAAGGAGAGAGAGAGAGAGAGAGAGAGAGAGTGAGAGAGCTGAGGCTGGCTGCGAACCCGGACCCTCCGGTCTCTGCCTCCCAAAGTACTGGGATTACAAGCATGCACCACCATGCCTGGCCAGAAGTATTTGTTAACTAGTGAGCAATCTGGGTTCATAATCGCCTTCCCAGGATCTAGCGTGCTCAGCACAGAGGAGGAGCCCAGGAGGTGTCTGTGAAGAGAGGGGATGACTCCAGGCCCGCTGCATGCGAACCTCATTGTTTGTCTTTGGAGGGGGGTCGGATTGTGTCTTGGATGTGGCAAATGGCGTGTGCTGGAAACTCTGTTCCCATGAAGGTGAAGGCGGGGGGGAGAGACAGACAGACACCGTGGTTTTTTTTTTTTTTTTTTGCGGCACTGGGGATGGAACCCTGGGGCATTCTACCTCCGAGCTCCACCCCCAGCCCTATTTTTTATTCTTTATTTTGAAACAGGGTCTCACTAAGTTGCAGAGGGCCTCACTAAGTGGCTGAGGCTGGCCGCGAACCCTGATCCTCCTGTCTCAGCCTCCCAAGTACTGGGATTACAAGTGTGCGCCATCATGCCCGGCTTGCCACTTTTGGTTTTTGCAGGCAAATAACTTGGACTCTGGCCACAAGTGTGGTCTCTCCTTCATAGGTAGCAGTTCAACTCAGAATTCATTTCTGATTTTTTTGGTATTGGTGATTGAATCCAGGGGCATTCTACCTCTGAGCTACACTCCTGGCCCCTTTTTAAATTTTGAAACAGGATCTTTCTAAGTTGCTGAGGCTGGCCTCAAACCTGCTATCCTCCTGTCTCAGCCTCCCAAGTACTGGGATTATAGGAATGCGCCACCACATCAGGCTTCAGGAAGGTTTTTTAAAAAGAATATATTTTGTGCAGGCTAATTGTTTTCTGCCAGAGTAAATAGATTGATTTATTCACCTATCTACCCATCTATCTATCGACTCATCTCTCTATCATCTCTCAGTATTCTTGGTTTGAAACTGCAAAACTTAATTTAGCTTGTTTAAGCAGAATATATATAATTTTTTAAATATTTTTTTGCAGTACTGGGGATTGAACCCAGTGGCATTCTATCTCCGAGCTATACCCCCAGTCATATTTTTTATTCTTTATTTTTTTACACACAGCCCCAGGATGAGAAGGTGCTTGCCCGGAGCCTGAGTCTCGACTTCCCGGGTCTGGTGAGTCCGACATGAGAGCAGGGACTCCAGAAGTATTTTTTGTTGTTGTTGTTGTTGTACTGGGGATTGAACGCAGGGGCATTCTACCTCCACACTATACCCCCGGCCCTATTTTTTTATGCTTTATTTTTGAAACCGGGTCTCACGAAGTTGTAGAGGGCCTCACTAGGTAGAGAGAGAGAGAGAGAGAGAGAGAGAGAGAGAAAGAGAGGAGAGAGGAGAGGGAGAGAGAGAGAGAGAGAGAGAGAGAGATATCACGCGCGTGTGCATGTGCGCTGAGGTTGGCTGCGAACCCGGATCCTCCGGTCTCCGTCTCCCAAAGTACTAGGATTACAAGCGTGCACCACCACGCCTCTGGCTTATTCTTTATTTTGAAACAGGGTTTCACTAAGTTGCGGAGGGCCTCACTAAGTAGCTGAGGCTGGCCGCGAACCCGGATCCTCTGGACTCAGCCTCCCAAGTACTGGGATTACAAGTGTGCGCCATCACGCCCGACTTTAATATATATTTTAAAGGTGAGCAGTGACTCACAGACTCTCCAGGAGGGCCACAGGATCAATCTTCTTGCAAAGACAATCAAGTACAGGATCGAAAGCACCATGGTGGTTGAACCAGTAGCAGCTAACATTTTTTTTCTTGACATCAGCATTGCTACTCAAGTGAGTGTCCCACAGTCCTCGCCAGTGACCCCGGGAACCAGGCAAGAGGCTGCTTGCCGTGCGACCTGCATTCCTTTGGCTCCGGCGTCCCCCAGCGATAGACTCTAGACCAGTGTCCTTGGTCATGCTGGGGCGTCTGACTGGCAGAGCCTGGAGTAAAATACTTAGCTGCCAAGAGGCTGGAAAATGGACTCCAGCTTCCGTCCTGGGATGATGAGGCTTGTGACGTAGGGACTTGTCTAAATAGAGGAGAGTTTTCAGATGATGTGGGGTGGACAAAACCATGGGGGAGGATCTTCTGCGTCAACTCTCCATCTGTGTATCTACCCATCTTACCATTCTCTGTCCATCCATGCCAATGTTTTTCTAGCTCTTGGGGATGGAAACTCTGACTTCATCAATTCATCTCCAGAATTCCATCTAGATCCACATCCTAGATTGGCAACATCCACCTGAAATTCAGGAAATGCTTGACGATCCCACTGGCAATTCTCTTCCTTCCAAGTCCTGCCCTGTATGTGTGCATTCATTCATTCATTCATTCATTCATTCATTTTATGGTCCTGGGGATTGAAGTCAGGGGCATTCTACCTCTGAGCTACTCCCCCAGCCACACTGTATGTATGTATGCATGTATGTATGTATGTATGTATGTATTCTGTGGTACTAGGAGTTGAACCCAGGGGCATTCTACCTCCAGGCTACACACCTAGCCCTATTTTATTTTTATTTTGAAACAGGGTCTTGCTAAGTTTCTGAGGGCCTCGCTAAGTTGCTGAAGCTGGCCGCAAACCTGCAATTCTTTTGTCTCAGCCTCCCAAGTACTGGAATTACAGGAGTGCACCACCACGCCTAGCCCTGTACTGCATTTTAAAATGTCCAAACTACCTCCTCTTCCAAGAAGCTTTTCCAACTCTGAATTATCCTAAACTCCATCAGCATTTATCTCTTTTCTTTACTACCAAGAATTCATTTATATCACCCTTCTAAGAATCCATTATCTGTCTTTTAGAGTGGCTACATGTTAGTCCATATCCTTCAACTAGATTCTGGTCGTATGTCACAACTCACAGTTGAGCTGGGCATAGTGGCACACATCTGAAATTCCAGCACTTATGAGGCTGAGACAGGAGGATCACAGGTTTGAGGCCAGCCTCAGCAATTCAGCAAGACTCTGCTTCAAAATAAAAAATCAAAAGGGCTGGGGATGTGGCTTGGAGGTAGATTGCCTCTGAGTTCAATACCCAGTACCAGACCAAAACAAAACAGAACCCCAAAGCAAACAAACAACAACAATAAAAACATCACATTTGCACTGGGATTTATAGCTACCAAGAGTTTTCATAAAATTTAAATTTATTTAATTCTCACAATGACACCATGGAGCATGTTTCACTGTCCCCTCTTTTGTATGGGTCAGAGAACTGCTTTCCAGGGAGTTAACTGTAAGATCATGCATACATGGACTGTCAAAACCAAACATTGGGCTGCAGGGTCCAGCGCCAAGTCCTGAGCTCTCTCTTGTAATAGTTCAGAGAAGCTCAGCTTTGTTGCTGCAACGGGTTAATAAAAAAACCTCCAATAGCCAGGTGTGGTGGCTCACTCTTGTAATCCCAGTACATGGGAGGCCGAGACAGGAGGATCGCAGGCTCGTAGCCAGCCTCAGCTGCTTGTGAGGCCCTCCCCAACTTAGACCCTGTTTCAAAATAAATTAAAAAAAAATTGGGCTGGGGGTGGAGCTCAGAGGTAGAATGCTCCAGGGTTCCATCCCCAGTACCACACACACACACAAAACAAAAAACAAAAACAAAAATCCTCCAAGGTTTAAGAGAATAAAACTTTATTGTTTGCTCATATAAGTCTCTAACTAATTCCAGTTTTCCCAAGGACCATCTGGGTTTAGCATGGAAAGGATTGAGGCCCAGGAGCTCCCTAAGTGCTGGCCAATCCAGGACGGTAGGTCCCCCTGATTGTTCAGTGATGAAGCGCAGCCTCTCATTCCTGCAGCCATGCCTTCTGGGAGCCATCACAGAGGACGCCGGAGCTGTGTGGGACAGTTTTAGGGCCAGGTGTGGAGATGGTGTAGGTTCCTTCTGCTTCGCTTCTATTGGTACCGACTTTGCCGCTAGAGGAACGCGAATGGCGGAATGTGGAAATTGGAATCGACCTGCCCGTGCCCTGACCTCCCTCATCTTGGGGTTTCCTTGTCCTTGTTTGGGCTGTTACAACGAAAATGCCTTGGGCTCCTGGGCGTATAAACAACAGATATTTATTTGTCACATTTTTGGAGGCTGGGGAGCCCCGCATCAAGATGGCAGTAAATACAGCGTCTGGCTAAGGACCACTTCCTGGTTCACAGAAGACACCTTCTTTCTGTGTCCTCGCATGATGGAAGGGACAAGGGAGCTCCCGGGTGACTCTTATAAAAGGACACTAACCTGACTTGTAAGGACTCTGCCCCCATGAACTAATCCCTCCTCAAAGTCCCCACCTCCTAATGCCACCATCTTTGGAGTTAGGATTTCACCTTGGGGACTTTGCCAGGGGATACAAATGTTTGGTCCATTGTGATCCTACAGGTTCCAGTATGTCTTCCTGTGGTCTGGGAGGGAAGAACTGTACTTATTAAATGTAGCTTGTAGGCCAGGCATGTTGGCGCAGGCCTGTAATCCCAGTAACTGGAACACTGAGGCAGGAAGAGCGCAGGTTCAAGACCAACTTCATCAACTTAGCAAGACTTTCAACAACCTAACAAGACCCTGTTTCAAAAGTAAAGACTTAAAAGGCCGGGCGTGGTGGTGCACGCTTGTAATCCCAGTACTTTGGGAGGCGGAGACCGGAGGATCCGGGTTCGGGGCCAGCCTCAGCTCTCTCATTCTCTCTCTCCCTGTCTCTCTCTCTCTCTCCTTAGTGAGGCCCTCCGCAACTTCGTGAGACACGGTTTCAAAATAAAGTATAAAAAATAGGGCCGGGGGTGTAGC
>PVJS01048030.1:0-15139 GCA_004027185.1 Glis glis
CCCCCCAGCCCAATTTTTTTTTTTTTTTTTGTGGTACTAGGGATTGAACCCAGGGGCATTCTACCTCCAGGCTACCCCCTCAGGCCTATTTTTTATACTTTATTTTGAAACAGGGTCTCACTAAGTTGCAGAGGGCCTCACTAAGTAGCTGAGGCTGGCCGCAAACCTGGATCCTCCCGTTTCAGCCTCCCAAGTACTGGGATTACAAGTGTGTGCCACCATGCCCGGCTCAATTTTTTATTCTTTATTTTGAAACAGGGTCTCACTAAGTTGCAGGAGGCCTCACAAGTAGCTGAGGCTGGCTGCAAACCTGCAATCCTCCTGTCCCAGCCTCCCAAGTACTGGGATTACAAGCATGCACCACCACACCTGGCTCTTCTTTTCCTTCTTTAGTAAGCAGATTTCAGAGTCTTGTGTGTCCCTCCTAGGCAAGACCCTTCCCTCATCTGCAGGCCACCAGGCCCTGTCCTTCCTCTCAGAAGTTGGCCTGCACTGGGCTGGGACTACCTGAGCTCTTGGCTGGCAGGCCCCAATCCCTGGCATTGCTCAGCACAGGGATGAGGGGCAGGCTTGGTGTACAAGTGCCATATGTGTACCACACGAGTGTGCAGTGAGGCCTCACCTCCGGGAGGGCAGCCGCCGACGCATTCGGTGACAATCCAGCACCCACTCTTTACGCACAATGCGGCCTCCAAGGCCTAGGACTTGGCTGTACTTGGGGGTGTTGGCAAAGGCACAGCTGGTGGGGAAGACAATTGAGGGGTATTGGTTAGATGTGATCTGAGGGGGAAAGAGGGGTGATAGAGAGAGAGGGAGATGAGTAAAGACAGATACTGAGATAAACATCGGAGAAACAGAAAAAGAGATGGGCAACCAAGAGAGAGATGTAGAAATCAGAGAGAAAAAGGTAGAGGCTGCAGAAAGCTGAGGAGACAGAGACAGAGAGACAAAGGGAAAGAGGGGGAGACAGAAAGGGAGAAGGAGAGAGAGGCAGCAACACAGTGCACAGAAAGAAGGCACAAAGGAGACAAAGGGAGAAGGGAACAGCAGGGAACCCGGGGAGGACGCAGAGGCCTACATGAGGTGAGTGCTGTCCGGGGTCCAGTCTGGCCGGTACTTGGCTCCCAGCTCTAGAGCTTTGTCCCGAAGCTCTGAGCGGAAGGGGTTCTGGAAGCCACTCAGCACTACCACTACGCCCTGAAGAATCTTCCCCAGCTCCTGTGGGCCGGCTCGGGCTCCCCTGGGCTTTGAGCCTTCTCCCCGGGGCTTTCCTGGTGCTGCCCCCTGTGCTGGGGCAGGAATAGAAGCTGTGGAGGGGGTGCGGGTCGGAGCTGGCACTGGGGAGTCAAAGGGTAGAAATCATTTAGCACCACTGGGACTAAATATCCAGCCCTCCTCCCTCAACCCAGGAGTACAGACCACAGCATCTCCAACCTCACCCAGGGGTCCAGGCCCCAGTCCTCCTTCCTCACACCCAGGGGTCCAGACCCTAGCCCTCCTCCCTCAAACCCAGGGTCCAGACCCCAGCCCTCCTCCCTCAGACCCAGGTGTCTAGGCCCAGCCCTCCTCCTTCACACCCATGGGTCCAGGCCCTAGTCCTCCTCCCTCACACCCAGGGGTCCAGGCCCAGCCCTCCTCCCTCACACCCAGGGGTCCAGGCCCCAACCCTCCTCCCTCACACCCAGGGGTCCAGGCCCCAGCCCTCCTCCCTCACACCCAGGGGTCCAGGCCCCAGCCCTCCTCCCTCACACCCAGGGGTCCAGACCCCAGCCCTCCTCCCTCACACCCAGGGGTCCAGACTCCAGCCCTCCTCCCTCACACCCAGGGGTCCAGACTCCAGCCTTCCTCCCTCAGACCCAGGGTCCAGACTCCAGCCCTCCTTCCTCACACCTAGGGGTGCAGATCCCTACAGAAACAAGGACTCTAGTTTACTCACATTTGGGCTTCTTGGGAGCAGGTGGCGATAGCTGGGCTGATGGTTTGCTGGGTGTCTTCTTTTCGTCTAGGTTCAAATCCAACTTTCTCTTCCCTTTGGGAGACTCCTGAGGCTGAGAGGGTGGGGACAGGCTGAGGCTTCTAGCTTCTTTACTCCTCCATCCCACCAGAGTCTGATGATCTCACCTTAGAGGTGCTTCCTACAGCCCTGGAGACTGGAGAAGCTGAGGAGGCTGCACTAGAGGCCTGGAGCGTAGCTGTTGCGTAGCTGGGTCCTGCTGGGTCACTGGCTGTGGCTACAGAGGGAGAAAGTGGATCCAGGATGAGAAGGCTGGTCCTGAGATCCCCTCAGCTCCTGTCTATAGGACACACAGCATCACTCCCCAAACCTGCAGCAGCGATCCAGGGGTCCAGGCCCCAGCCCTCCTCCCTCAGACCCAGAGGTCCAGGCCCAGCCCTCCTCCCTCAGACCCAGAGGTCCAAGCCCAGCCCTCCTCCCTCAGACCCAGGGGTCCAGGCCCCAGCCCTCCTCCCTCAGACCCAGAGGTCCAGGCCCAGCCCTCCTCCCTCACACCCAGGGGTCCAGGCCCCAGCCCTCCTCCCTCACACCCAAACGTCCAAGCCCAGCCCTCCTCCCTCAGACCCAGGGGTCCAGGCCCAGCCCTGTACTCACTCAGAACCCAAGTTTTCCAGACTCACCTGGGGATGTCTTGATCCGGCTGAAGAAGAGAGCTCCTGGTCTCAGGGAACTGGCGCTCTCGTCCTCCTCCTTCACACGGAACTGGCCCAGCTTAGTCACTGTCACCTTCTAAGGTCCCGCAGGGTCAGTGCTATGGGAAGGCTGCTGGCAGGTAGGGGTGGGGAGAAAACTCTGGGGATGGTGTGTGGAGCTTACCTGGGATGGGACTTCTGCCTCATCTTTGTCTGGGGGGCTGTGAAGCCGTATAAAACTCAGGCCATAGGGGGAGTCCTGGAAAAGCAGGGGTGGGAGTCAGGATGCCTGGCCATGGACAGAGCCTGGCCCAAGACCCCTTCACTGAGGAAAGCCCCCTTCCGGCTCACTCCCTCTTATGGACGCATGTGTCTAAGGAGGGGTTCCGATGTTGACAATGACAATATTAACAATGAACTTCATGGAGCCCCTGTCAGGCTCGGCTTAAGCTCTTGACATGTTATTAGCTCCTTTAGCCCTCCTTGCGACTGGCGAAGTCTACTGGGTAGACAAGCGAATCTACTTCCACATGTTCAAATCCCTGCCTCGGGATGTGAAGGAGTGTTGTGTACCACTTCCTGAACACACAAACGCTCTGGGCTCCTTCCCGCTGCTGGTTGGATACAGAGCCAGGAGATGGAAGGAGCCTGGATCCTGATGAGCACGATGGGCAGGTGGAGAGAAGGCAGCTGACCAGCTAAACACTTTCCAGAACACCTCTACTGCATGGGGCCGTCACATACCCAGGTCTCACTGTCAGCATAGCTTAGCATTCCCTATAAAGATAAGGAAACAGAGGCCCAGAGAGGATGAGTCACTTGCCCAGGTTCACACAGCTTAAAAAATGGTGTGGGAAGCCAGGTGTGGTGGTGCACACCTATAATCCTTGTACTTGGGAGGCTGAGACAGGAGGATCACAGGTTCGCAGCCGGCCCCAGTAACTTAGCAAGGCCCTCTGCAACTTAGTGAGACTGTTTCAAAATAAAAAATAAAATAGGGCTGGGGATGTAGCTCAGAGCCAGAATGCCCCTGGGTTCAATCTCTAGTAACACACACACACAGTAGTGTGGCAGGATTTGAACCCCATGCTCAGAGTCCAGATCTCACAATGTGAACTTGTAAGCCTGCTCTACTAGAGCACCCTCCCGCAGGTCAGCTGCCCCTTCTCTAAGGCCCTTCTGATGTGTGTGCCACAGCTCACCCTTCCTAGACTCCCTCTGGGTAACTAAGCTTTTAATGGTGAGGAGGATCCCAAACCCACTTCCAGGAAGGCAGGGAACCAGCATCCCCAAAATCTCATGGGGACACCAGTAGTCCATTCCTCCCAGCCCTCTGGGACTCAATATTGGCCCCTGGGTTCCCATGTCGCCCAGGACCGAGGCCTCTGCACCCCTGGTACCTTGCTGTAGGGCTGGCTGCACACAATTTTGACACGGTCCCAGCGTTTCTCAGCTGCAGCCCGGACCAATTTGTCAGGACCAAACATACGGACGTGGTTGGGGTTTGAACCACTGCGGCTCTCAGAAGGGGACATGAAAGATGAGGTGACCAGAAGAACCTGGGGAGAAGAAGGCATGGCGATGAGAAGCAGGGCCAGCTGGTTTAGATGATCCCTCATAGGGGCTGGGCAAAAGGGCAGGGGCCCACGTAGAGGACAGGGGTCACTAGAATCCAGCTTGAGCCTTGATGTTTCTAGACCCTTCCTTTGTTTGGGGGCCTCCAGTAAGTTTTGCTACAACACAGGCCTCAGAGGGATTTTATATGTATGTGTGTGTGTGTGTGTGTGTATATATATATATATATATATATATATATATATATTCTTTTTTTTTATTTATTTACAGCCAGGCATGGTGCCAAATGTCTGTAATCCCAGTATTTGGGAGGTAAGACAGGAAGATTGCAGGTTCAAGACCAGCCTCAGCAACTTAGCAAGACCCTGTTTCAAAATAAAAAATAAAGTCGAGTGTGGTGGTGCACGCTTGTAATCCCAGTACTTGGGAGGTGGAGACCGGAGGAGCATAGGTTTGCGGCCAGCCTCAGCTACTTAGTGAGGCCCTCTACAACTTAGTAAGACCCTGTTTCAAAATAAAAAATAAAAAATAGGGCTGGGGGTGTAGCTCGGAGGTAGAATGCCCCTGGGTTCTATCCCCAGTACCGCAATAAATAAATAAATAAATAAATAAATAAAAAGGGCCAGGGGTGTAGCTCGGAAGTAGGATGCCCCTGGGTTCAATCTCCAGTACCAAAAATGATAAGTAAATAATAAAAATAAAAAAATAGACCCAGGCGTGGGAGCCCACGCTTGTAATTCCAGTACTTGGGAGTCTGAGAGGATCGCAGGTTTAAAGCCAGCCTCGGCAACTTAGCAAAGCTCTCAGCAACTTAGTGACACCCTGTTTCCAAATAAGAAATAAAATCGGGCCAGGCGTGGTGGCGCACGCTTGTAATCCCAGTACTTGAGAGGAGGAAACCGGAGGATCCGGGTTCGCGGCCAGCCTCAACTCTCTCTCTCTCTCTGTCTCTCTCTCCTTAGTGAGGCCCTCCGCAACTTCATGAGACCCAGTTTCAAAATAAAGTATAAAAAATAGGGCCGGGGGTGTAGCTCGGAGGTAGAACTCTCCTGGGTTCAATCCCTGGTACCGCAAAAAAAAAAAAAAAAGAAATAAAATCAGGCTTGACGTGTAGCCTGGAGGTAGAATGCCCCTGGGTTCAATCCCCAGTACCAAAATAAATAAATAAATAAATATTTGTTTATTTGTAGTACTAGGGATCAAACCCAAGGCCTCATGTAAGCTAGACAAGTGCTCTACCACTGAGCTATACCCTCACCCACTATATACATATATTTTTTAATTGGCACATATTAATTGTACATATTTATGGGGTACAGTATAACATTTCAATACATGTATACAATATGTAATAATCAGATCAGGGTAAGTGGCATATCTATCACCTTGGACATTTATCATTTCTTTGTATTGGGAACATTCAAAATCCTCTCTCCTAGCTATTTGAAATACACAATTGCTGTCAACCACAGTTACCCTACTGTACCATGGAGCAGTTATTCCTCCTATCCAACTGCAACCCTGTACCCACCCATTAACCATTTTCTCCATCGCTCCCTCCCACAACCCTTCCCAGCCTCTGTAACCACTATTCTTTTTTTTTATACTTTTTTTTGTGGTACTGGAGATGGAACCCAGGGGCATTCTACCTCCGAGTTACAACCCCAGCCCTATTTTTTATTCTTTATTTTGAAACAGGGTCTCACGAAGTTGCAGAGGACCTAAGTAGCTGAGGCTGGCCGCGAACCCGGATCCTCCGGTTTCAGCCTCCCAAGTACTGGGATTACAAGCGTGCGCCACCATGCCTGGCTCTGGTAACCGCTATTCTATTCTCTATTCTCTACTTCTTTGAGACTAACTTTTTAGCTTCCACATAAAAGTAAAACATATGGTACTTGTCTTTCTGTGCCTGGCTTATTTAGCTTAACGTAATGTCTTGCAGTTCCATCCATGTTGCTGCAAATGACAGAATTTCATTTTCATTTTTCTGTTTAGGATAAATAATATTCTATTGTGTTTATATATATTTTCTTTATTTATTCATCTATCATTGGACATCACAGTTAATTCCTGGCTACTGTGAATAGTACTACAATAAACATGGGACTGAAGATGTCTCTTCAACAAACTGGTTTCATTTCCTGTGGATACACACCCAGTGGTGGGATGCTGGATCCTATGGTAGTCCAGAGGACTCTTTCTAAGCCTCAGATCTGAATGATCCTTCTCTGAACTCTTCAATGGAGTCGTTTTTATTTTTTTATTTTTTATTTTTTGCAGTACCAGGGATTGAACCCAGGGGCGTTCTACCTCCAAGCTACATCCCCAGCCCAATTTTTTATCCTTTATTTTGAAATCAGGTCTCACAAAGTTGTGGAGGGCCTAAGTAGCTGAGGCTGGCTGCGAACCTGTGATCCTCCAGACTCAGCCTCCCAAGTACTGGGATTACAAGCGTGTGCCACCATGCCCGGCTTCCATGGAGAGACAACACAGCAGGCTATATGTCCCAGGAACTCTCCCAGCAGAGAATATTCACAGTGACTGGCACAATATTTAAACACCTTTTGGAAATGCATGGCTGAGTCAGTGGAAAGGCCAAGGCAATTACAGGAGGCCAGAAATGAGAGCGCAGTATCTAAAGAAGAAGGGGCACAGTGTCATTTATTAAGAGATTGTTTTCTAGCTGGGCGTGGTGGTGCACACTTGTAATCCCGGTACTTGGAAGGCTGAGACTGGAGGATCACAGGTTCGTGGCCAGCCTCAGCTACTTAGTAAGGCCCTCCACAACTTAGTGAGACCCTCTCTCAAAATAAAGAATAAAAAATAGGGCTGGGTGTATAGCTTGGAGTTAGAATGCCCCTGGGTTCAATCCCCAGTACTGCAAAAAAAAAGAGATTGTTTTTTCAGAACACACCTCATACTCAGCTCTTGCCAGCTATGCCTTATCAGACTTTGCCAATAGGGGGAGCAAGAGAGAAAGAGGATGCAAACTGCAGGAGAGAGGGCTCTGCCCCTTCCTGTCCCTTTGCAGATCTGTGAGCATTACCCTAGGTCCCTTTCTACAGCAGAGCATTTCCATGGCCCCAGATGAATCCCTTCTACAGCTTCTGACACCTGCAAGAGCCAGCCTCACCCTGCCTCTCTCTGGGGCATCAGCAGCACTGATGCCCCTTAGGGTCTGAGTTTCAGCTCCATATAACTCCTCCTCCAGGCTGGTTTGAAGCCAGCCTCAGCAACTCAGTGAGGCTCTCAAAAACTCAGTGAGACCCTTTTTCCAAATAAAAAATAAAATCAGTCTGGGGGCGGAGCTTGGAGGTAGAATGTCCCTGGGTTCAATCCCCTGTACCACATTAAAAAAAAAAGACAGAAAACATTATTCAGACAATGAAGAAAATCTGCAAAAGGCCTGAAATGAAATAACATAGTATCATATCAATGTTAATGTCCTAATTTTGACAACTGTACTGAAGTCAGAAATGTCTTTGGTTTTAGGAAATACCCTCTTGAGTATGCAGGGACAAAGAGATATTATGTAGCCAACATGGCCCATGCCTGTAATCCCAGTACTTGGGAGGCTGGGACAGGAGGACTGCACATTTTATGCCAGCCTTTGCAATTTAGGCAGGCCCTCAGAAATTTAGTGAGGGCCTGTTTCCAAATAAAAAATAAAAAGGGCTGGGGGTATAGCTCAGAGACAGAATGCCCCTGAGTTCAATCCCTAGTACCAAAATAAATACATTTAAAAAATAAATAAAAAAGGTTATCATGTATACAATTTACTTTCACTTCAGGAAAAAAATATATACATGTGTTAACTTTGGGGAATCTGAGTAGAGTATATGGGAATTCTTTGCACTACTTTTGCAACTTTTCTGTAGGTCAGAAATCAATCAGAGCCGGGCGTGGTGGCGCATGCTTGTAATCCCAGTACTTGGGAGGCTGAAACAGGAGGATCGCAGGTTCGAGGTCAACCTCAGCAACTTAGTGAGGCTCTCAGCAACTTAGCAAGACCCTGCTTCCAAATAAAAACTAAAATAGGGGTATGGGTGTAGCTCAGAGGTAGAATATCTCTGGGTTCAATCCCCAGCACCACAAAAAAGAAACCAATCAACCTAGTAATTGACAGGCTGGTTCTGTACTTTTTATGGAAATTAATGCAACGGATCTAGAATAGCCAAAGGAATCCTGAAGGAGGCTAATGCTGGAATTCTAACACGAGTTGATTTCAGTATTTACTTTTACTATTAATACAGTGTGGCTTTGGTATAAAGAAAAACATACATGTCACCCGGGCGTGGTGGTGCACGTTTTTAATCCCAGTACTTGGGAGGCTGAGACAGGAGGATCTGGGTTCGCGGCCAGCCTCAGCTACTTAGTGAGGCCCTCCGCAACTTAGTGAGACCCTGTTTCAAAATGAAGAATAAAAAATAGGGCTGGGGGTGTAGCTTGGAGGTAGAATGAACCTGGGTTCAATCCCTGGTACTGCAAAAAAAAAAAAAGAAAAAGAAAAACATACATGTCAATGGAGCAGAAAATACAGTACAGAAATAAACCCCATGCAAATATAGTCAAATAATTTTGAAGAAAAGAGCCAAAACAATTCAATAGGAAAAAAAATTTTTTTTTTTTTGCGGTACCGGGGATTGAACCCAGGGGCGTTCTACCTCCGCGCTACACCTCCAGCCCTATTTTTTATACTTTATTTTGAAACTGGGTCTCATGAAGTTGCGGAGGGCCTCGCTAAGGGGAGAGAGAGAGAGAGAGCAAGAGAGCTGAGGCTGGCCGCGAACCCGGATGCTCCGGTCTCCGCCTCCCAGAGTACTGGGATTACAAGCGTGCGCCACCACGCCCGGCAATTTTTTTTTCTTTTTTTGGTGGTACTAGGGATTGAACCCAGGACATTCTATCTCCAAGCCCCACCCCAGCCCTTTTTTTGTTTTGTTTTTTGAAACAGGTTCTCGCTAGGTTGCTGAAGGTCTCACTTAATTGCTGAGGCTGGCCTCAAACCTGCAATCTTCCTGCCTCATCCTCTCAAGTACTGGGATCACAGGCGTGCACCACCACACCTGGCTAGGAAATCTTTTATTATTTATTTATTTATTTATTTATTTTCATCCCTGGTGTGACTCCATCCTGCCCAGTGTTCTCTGGAGAAGTAGTCATTTACTCCCATCCACCTTCTCTCCCACCTAAGTGCAAACCCCCATGCTAGGTAAGATTTGATCTATGTAGATATGAGCTCCTTGAGGCCCTAGAACTATTTTCTCAGTTGTGAGCTAAAGGTCAAAAAAGATTATCACTTTAAGGTAGCTAAGGTTAAACATAAACACCAGTTCCATTAAGAATGGTCATTTTAGGGGCTGGTGCAAAGGAGGAACTGCGCAGCGCTGGAGCAGAAGCAATGAATGACGAAGGCGCTCCAATTAAAGTAACACTGAGCCCTGAAGTGTCTGTGCAGCCACTGGCTTCCCTTGGGGGCTTTGAAGACCACCACTGTGGTCTGAAGTTGAAGTGGGGTTCAGGTCCTGTGCACACGAGTAGACAGCTCTTCCTAGCTGTGAAGGAAGATGCAGTCAGAAGACGAGGAGGAGGAAGAGGATGTGAAACTCTCAAGTGCATCCGGAAAGCAATCTGCCCTGACAGTGGTAAGAGGATCCACAGAAAGAAGTAACCCTTGTTGCAGCTGAAGATGAAGAGGATGGTGAAGGTGAAGAGGAGGAAGAAAAAGCGCCAGTGAAGAGATCTATATAACATACCCCAACCCCAAAAAACACAAAAACCAAACCAGAATGGAAAAGACTCAAAGCCATCAATACCAAGACCAACCCAAGATCACCAATTTCAAGAATCCTTCAAAAGCAGGAAAATGCTGGGTGTGGTGGTGCATGCTTGTAATCCCAGTACTTGGAAGGCTGAGACAGGAGGATCACAGGTTCACAGCCAGCCTCAGCTACTTAGTGGGGTCCTCTGCAACTTAGTGAGACTCTGTTTCAAAATAGAGAATAAAAATAGGGCTGAGGGTATAGCTCGGAGGTAGAAGGCTTCTGGGTTTCATCCCCAGTACCACACACACACACAAAAAAAAGAGTAATGGGGTGCTCATTTTTTTGTTTGTTTTAAATTTTATTGGTGCATTATAATTATACATAATTGTGGGATTCATTGTAACATATTTGTACATGCACATAACACAATTTGGTCAATTACATTATCCAAGGAGTACTAGTTTTGATGATGGAAGGGGTCACGAGCCAAGAAATATAGGTGGCCTCTAGAAACTGGAGTAGATAAGAAATTGAATTCTCCCCTAGAGCTTCCAAAAAGAACACAGCCCTGCTGACATCTTGATTTTAGTCCAGTGAGAGTGATTTTTTTTTTTTTGGTCCTGGGGATTGAACCCAGAGGCATTCTTACCTCCAAGCTATAGGCCCAGCCTGATTTTATTTCTTATTTGGAAACAGGGTCTTATTAGGTTGCTGAGAGCCTCACTAAGTTGCTGAGGCTGACTCTGAACCTGAGATCCTCCTGTCTCAGCCTCCCAAGTACTGGGATTACAAGTGTGCGCCACCACGCCCAGCTCAGTGAGAGTGATTTTAAACTTCTGATGTCCAGAACTGCAAGGTAAATTTGTATTATCCAGGTAAGGAGGCGCATGCCTGTGATCCCAATACTTCGGAGGCTGAGACAGAGGATCACAGGTTCAAGGACAACCTCAGAAACTTAGTGAGACCCTGTTTTAAAATAAACAATAAAAAGGGCTGGGGGTGTAGCTCAGAGGTAGAATGCTTCTGGGTTCAATCCCCACAATCATAAGAAAAATAGATTTGTGTTGTTTTAAGCCTCTGAGTTTGTGATAATTTGTTATAGCAGTGGTAGAAAATTCAGAGAGACAACCATAACTATTTTTGGACAGACAATTATTTCTTTTTTATTTTTTTTGCGATACTAGGGATTGAACACAGGGGCATTCTACCTCTGGGCTACACCCCCAGTCCTATTTTTTAATTCTTTATTTCTTTTTTTTTTTTTTTGCGGTACCGGGGATTGAACCCAGGGGCATTCTACCTCCGCGCTACACCCTTGGCCCTATTTTTTTATACTTTATTTTGAAACCGGTTCTCACGAAGTTGCGGAGGGCCTCACTAGGTAGAGAGAGAGAGAGCTGAGGCTGGCCACGAACCCAGATCCTTCGGTCTCTGCCCCCCAAAGTACTGGGATTACAAGCGTGCGCCACCACGCCCGGCCTAAATTCTTTATTTTGAAACAGGGTCTCGCTAAGTTGTTGACGGCCTCACTAAGTAGCTAAGGCTGGCCGCGAACCCAGATCCTCTGGGCTCAGCTCCCAAGTACTGGGATTACAAACGTGTGCCACCACGCCCAGCGACAATTATTTCTTATAGGACACAAAAGGCACTAACCATTTTTTTTTTTTTGCAGTATTGGGGATTCTACCTCTGAGCCCCAGTCCCAGCCCTATTTTTTATTCTTTATTTTGAAACAGGGTCTCACTAAGTTGTGGAGGGCCTCACTAAGTTGCTAAGGCTGGCATTGAACCTGCGATCCTCCTGTCTCAGCCTCACAAGTAGTGGGATTACAAGCGTGTGCCACCACGCCTGGCAGCACTAACCATTTTAGAAAACATAAAAACTTTTTTGCCTGCACATTAAGATCTATGCATTTGCAAGGCATGGTGGTGCACACCTGTAATCCCAGTACTTGGGAGGCTGAGACAGGAGGATCATATGTTCGAGACCAGCCTCAGCAACTTAGCAAGACCCTGTTTCAAAATAAAAAATAAAAAGGGCTGTGGGTGGAACTCAGAGGTAGAATGCCCCTGGGTTTGATCCCTAGTACCAAATTAATAAAAAACAAAAACAAAAAATAAGGCTGAGGGTGTAACTCAGGGGTAGAATGTCCCTAGTTTCAATTCCCGGTAACCCCCCCACCACACACACACACATTTTAAGGTTTGCAAAATTTACTTCAATTAAAAACTATTTTTCACCAGGCTTGGTGGTGCATGCTTGTAATTCCAGTACTTGGGAGGCTGAGACAGGAGGATCGCAAGTTCATGGCCAGCCTCAGCTACGTAGCGAGGTCCTCCGCAAATTAGTGAGACCCTGTTTCAAAAATAAAGAATAAAAAAAATAGGGCTGGGGGTATAGCTTGGCGGTAGAATGCCCCTGGGTTCAATCTCCAGTACCACCAAAAAAAAAAAAAAAACACTATTTTTCTGGCCGAGCACAGTGGCACATGCCTATAATCCCAGTACTTGGAAGGCTGAGACAGGAGGATTACAGGTTCAAAGCCAACCTCAGCAACTTAGCAAGGCTCTCAGCAACTTAGTGAGACCCTGTTTCCAAATAAAAAAATAAAATAAAATAGGGCTGGAGGTATAGCTTAAAGGTAGAATACCCCTGGGTTTAATCCCCAGCACACACACAAAAAAACTATTTTTCACACCAAGAAGAAATGTATCTTGTAGAAAACTGGTTTGCTCACTTAAACTTGTAAACTTTGGGTTTGTTTTTACCCACCACTGATTAATAAGCTGGCTAAGTAGAACCTCACAAATCCAACTCTAATGAAATCAACCAATAAAAAAAGAACTATGCAAGCTGGGCGAGGAGGCATGCCCCTGTAGTCTCAGCTACTTGGGAATCCAAGGCAGAAAGATCACTTGAGTCTAGGAGTTCAGAGTCAGCCTGGGCAACATAGCAAGATTCCATCTCAAAAATAAATAAATAGAATTATGCTTTTAAAATATCCATAATAAGCCGGGCGTGGTGGCGCACGCTTGTAATCCCAGTACTTTGGGAGGCAGAGACCGGAGGATCCGGGTTCTTGGCCAGTCTCAGCTCTCTCTCTCTCTCTACCTAGTGAGGCCCTCCACAACTTTGTGAGACCCGGTTTCAAAATAAACTATAAAAAAATAGGGCCGGGGGTGTAGCGCGGAGGTAGAACGCCCCTGCGTTCAATCCCCGGTACCGCAAAAAAAAAAAATAATAAATAAAATAAAATAAAATACCCATAATATAGCGGAAGACATTCCTTCTTTTATTTATTTATTTATTTTTTTGGTGGTACCAGGGATTGAACCCATGGGCATTCTACCTCCGAGCTACACCCCCAGCCCTATTTTTTTTTAATTCTTTATTTTTTATTTATTTGTTTTTGAGGTACTGGGGATTGAACCCAGGGGCGTTCTACCTCCGCGCTACACCCCCGGCCCTATTTTTTTATACTTTTTTTTGAAACCGGGTCTCACGAAGTTGCGGAGGGCCTAAGTAGAGAGAGAGAGAGAGAGAGAGAGAGAGAGAGCTGAGGCTGGCCGCGAACCCGGATCCTCCGGTCTCCGCCTCCCAAAGTACTGGGATTACAAGTGTGCGCCATCACGCCCGGCTTTAATGCTTTATTTTGAAACAGGGTCTCACTAAGTTGTGGACGGCCTCACTAAGTGCTGAGGCTGGCCGAGAACCTGGATCCTCCAGTCTCAGCCTCCCAAGTACTAGGATTACAAGCCTGTGCGGCACAGCCTGCCATTCCTTCTTTTATACATTTGTTGCAAATGACAAGACTAACAGAGTCATCCCAAACAATGTAGCATCTCAATTTGCTAGGAAATTCATGAGAACCTTGGAGACCTGAGAAAAACAGCTTTGCTCTCAACTAGCGCCTGAATTTCAGAGCCAGCAAGGGCCTCTGGTTGTTTACACAACCATGATGTAAGCACACTGGACTCTTCCCTGACGTGCCCTTTACCACCTAGTGTCTGCTCTGTCTCCTCTGCACACCGCGCAATCCTCCAGAGTGCAGCGATTGGGTGTGACTCACCTCCACCCCCGAGTGGCACCCTGGAGGCCTTGCAAGGACAGCAATGGGGACACGTGGGGCAGAGGTCAGCATCTGACCCCCCTGTTTACCTCATAGTCTTGGTCGCCAGCCCCTCCAGCCGAGCTGCCCACCAGCACCTCCACAAAGGCCGAGCCATCGTTCCCGATGTCCACGCTGTGTATCTGCTCCTCTTTCTCCAACTGTGGGCAGGAAGAAAGGCCACTGTCAGTGCCTGCTCTGCTCTTGGGACCAGGGAACAAGAGATGATGACCCCCATCTGGACAGCCTTGTCTCCTGGAATGTCGCCTCTGTGTTAGCGGGCCAGGGCTGAGCAGTGCCACTGTGTCCTCTACACGCTACAAAGAGCAGGATATTGACCAAAGGAATGCATCGTCCCCCACCCCAAGTACAACTGCTTCCCCCAGTTCTCCAGATTCTACCACATGCCAGACTTTTAATGTTATTCAAATCATCCCGGCAGCCTCCTTGGAAGCTCCCCAGACAGATGGACAGACAGATGGGCAGATGGTCAGAGGCTTTGTCCGGTGTTGCTCGCCACTGATTCCTAGGTTTAAACCTCAGCTCTAGCCAGGCACGGTGGCACACACATGTAATCCCAGTACTTGGGAGGCTGAGACAGGAGGATCACAGGTTCAAAGCCAGCCTCAGCAATTAGTGAAGCTGTCAGCAACTTAGCAAGACCCAGTTTCAAAATAAATAAAATAGCCAGGTGTGGTGGTGCACACCTATAATCTCAGTACTTGGGAGGTTGAGACAAAAGGATCGCAGGTTCAAGGACAGCCTCAGCAAGTAGTGAGACTCTCATCAACCTAGTGAGATAGTTTTAAAATAAAAATAAAAAATAGGACTGGGGGTGAAGCCCGGAGGTAGAATGCCTCTGAGTTCAATCCCCAGTACCAAATAAATAAATAAATAAAGAGAAGCTGGGTGTGGTGGCGCAGGCTTGTAATCTCAGTACTTGAGAGGCTGAGACAGGAGGATCCAGGTTCGCGGCCAGCCTCAGCTACTTAGTGAGGCCCTCCGCAACTTAGTGAGACCCTGTTTCAAAATAAAGAACAAAAAA
>PVJS01048031.1:0-15209 GCA_004027185.1 Glis glis
GGACTGAATTAGTGGTTGCTCCAATCCTGAGACTCCAGCTCTTAGACCGTTCGACCAGCTACTGGTTCCTCTGACTCTCCACGTGCAGTCAGAACCTGGGACTACATTGCTGCAAACTGTAAGCCATCTGATAAATCCTTTTTTTTTAAATATACTCATTCTGTGTATTCTGTTAATCTAGAGAACCCTGTCCAATACATTATCATATTGATTTTTAATCTTATATAAGCTAAATACCTCTACCTTTAGTAGACAAATTCAACTCTTTCATATTAATTATGGTTACTGATATATTTGAATTTAATATTGACCTCTATTTACTTTGTTTTATTCCTTTTTATAAATACTTTTAACAGTATTGATCTAGATTTGTCTATGTATTGTTATTTTCCTCCAATTGGTTGAAAGTACATTGCATGCATGTTATTTCTATTCTCTTGTTGGTTATTTTTACCACTTTAAGACATGCATTTAATTTATGCTTCTTTAGCAATTTCAATAATTGTGTGTTAGTGTCCTCACTGCATATTTCTAGTCAAGTTCATCAGCAATATTTTAGAAAAGTATATTTTTTCTTTAGCTCTACTCATTTTGAGGACCTCTGGTATTTTATTTTCAAACTATTGTTTTGTTTTAAAAAATCAGTCAGGCATGGTGACACACACCTGTAATCCTAGTATTTGGGTGGCTGAAATAGGAGGATCACAAGTTTGAGACTAGCCTTAGCAATTTAGTGAGATCCTGTTTCAAAATAAAAAATAAAACAAGGTTTGGGGTGTAACTTAGGGGTAGAACACCCCTGGGTTCAATCCACAGTAACACACACACACACACACACACACACACACACACACACATACACACACACACACACAATCAACACTTAGGATCAAATTTTTCAACATTATTTCTCATATTTCAGGTTTCTTTTTAAAATTTCTAAAATATGTTTTTAATTATAATATGATGTGATGAAAATATTATGACATAAAGTTGTTTTTAAAATATAAAAGTGAACGAATGATTATTTCTAATCCAACAAGGCTAATGATATATTGGGTTTGAGTACAAGAAAAATATAATGTATGTGTGTCCATGCATGTGTTTTTACACATTTGTGAATTTTTAATTAATACATCAATATTGGCATATATTTAAAAATAATAAAATAACACTTTTCCTCATAATATTTATTAAATATATTGCACTGAAGTCTTTGACTAAAGACATAGTGAAATGCAATAAATCATTGTTTCTATGGTTTTTTTTTTTGTGGTACCGGGGATTGAACCCAGGGGTGTTCTACCTCCACGCTACACCCCCGGCCCTATTTTTTATACTTTATTTTGAAACCGGGTCTCACGAAGTTGCGGAGGGCCTCACTAAGTAGAGAGAAAGAGAGAGAGAGAGAAAGAGAGAGAGAGAGAGAGCTGAGGCTGGCCTCGAACCCGGATCCTCCGGTCTCTGCCTCCCAAAGTACTGGGATTACAAGCGTGTGCCACCACGCCTGGTGGTATGTTTTTCAAAATTCTCATAATTCTTCTAGATAAATTTGAAGGTTTTTTCTTTCACTTAATGCATTTGGGTATTACTATACATATTATAGATTTATTTTAAAAATCTGTTTTTTATTCCAGTTCACAAAAGATTATGTAGCTTCTTTGGAATCTGTAAACATGATCAATATTGACAGAGTTCATCAGAATATGTATCCATATTTACTATTATCTTTAACATGAAATCATATTAGATCCAACATTGTATTTGTTGAAATTACTCAGGAAATATAATAAAATGCATATCTCAGAGAAAAAGTATTTGGGATGTGTTTTTAATTCCATTTTAAATAGAAAATATGAACACATTAAAACATTTAAGCAGCTTACCTTAAATTCACTATATTTCTACTGAAAGTTAAAATGTGAAATTTTCCCACTCAAAGTTCTCTTTCCTAACGTTATTATGAGGCCTCATAACTCAAAGATCCAAATTTTCCAAACATTTTTATATTTGTGAGAAAATAAAAAAGGAATTTCAACTAAGGGATTAGTCTAAATAAGAGATAAATGACATAGACAAAAGAATTTTATAGTACTGTTTTAGAAGTAATATCATTAAAAAGAATCATATATGGTATGTTATGAGTGATTATCATTATTAATAGAAAATAACCTTATAAATTATGACACTAGATCATTAGTGGAGGTTTACACATATAATATGAAAGGAGCAAGAGATATTTAGAGATACACATAAATTTTGCTAAAGGATATTAGAATGAAGGAGAAATTTCAATCGGTAACCATTGTGCTGAAAATAAGAGTGAGGTCTATCTCCTTTACATGTCAATTTCCATAAAAGCAGAGGAAATGGGGTTACAGGCACTAGAAATTGATAAAAAATATTTTAACTAATGCATACTTTGGTATAATAAACAAACTGATGAGCACTGGTGTCCTTAAATATTCTTTCTACTCAAAGAAGCGGAACTTCTATTGTATTTCTGAGAATACTGTGCTTCCATGCTCAGCACTGCAGAACTTTCTTCTGTTGACTACCTCACCATCCAGTGACATTTTTGCCAGAAGAATTCTCAAAGTCATTAGAACAAGGATGCAAGCAGGCAAAATTACTGTTAATCACAGTGGCACTTTGCTGGTGTGCAAATGATAAAAAGAGATTATTGACACCACATTTAGTACCTAAATAACACATTCACAATGTTTTTGATATTTAACAGCTATTGAGTGTTTAATTATCTGAACAATATGGAATTCGTCTGGCGATTTCAAATAAATTCTAAATCATGTTCTTAGAAATCACATTCAAACAGGAAGATGCTGATTATCCACTGGTGGTAATCATTCTTTTTTGTGTTCTTGACAAAATTTTGAATACAAGAATTTGAGTGGCATAATTGAAGGAATTAAGAGATTCAAATGCAACACAAAAGAAGTCAGCATTAATTACAGTAAAATTAACTACCCAAATATAAAAATGTCCTTTCCTGTTTGTCAAACCATCTAAGTTAATATACCATTATGTGCTTGGTTGCCCTTCAATATTTTTATGTCACCGTTTGAATTAAACCATTAAGTTGCCTAACTTTCTTAATGCAAAACTGGAATTCACAATGAGAAAGTTTGCCTTTTCTGATTAAGTAGAATTTCTAAGTTATTGTGAACAAATGAAAATAACCCAAAGCAATTGCCTTATTTCTTTCTCATATTTTCTTGAACATTCTTTTGAGAATTAATATAAATGCCAGCACAGGCAGCAGTACCTGTCTGAATAGAGGGATTTGAAGTGAAGATACATCTGCCCAGAAACATGTCATATCCTTCATTTTCTGGTACTTTTTTTGCTTTCCAATACTTTTGAGATGTGGAAAAAACACTACAAACTATGTTTTTAAAAAACCAGAAATAGCCGGGTGTGGTGGCGCACACTTGTAATCCCAGTATTTGGGAGGCTGAGACCAGAGGATTCGGGTTCACGGCCAGCCTCAGCTACTTAGTGAGGCCCTGTTTCAAAATAAAGATTAAAAAATAGGGCTGGCGGTGTAGCCCGGAGGTAGAATGCCCCTGGGTTCAATCCTCAGTACCGCAAAAAAAAAAAAAAAACCCAGGAATAAATCTTGAGAGGAGGGGGTTGGAGTTGACCTTTTTTTTTTTTTTTGGTACTGGGGATTGAAGCCAGGAGAATTCTACCTCCAAGCTGCACCCCCAACCCTCTTTATTTATTTTTTTTATTTATTTATTTTCATTTTGAAACAGGATCTCGCTAAGTTGCTAGGCTGGCCTGGAACCTGCAATCCTCTTGTATCAGCCTCCCAAGTGCTAGAATTACTGGCATGCACCACCACACCCAGCATGACTAATTTAATCGAAGTGACATTAAGGGAAAACTCTAACCTGAAGGAATATTTTTTTTTATATTTATTTATTTATTTATTTATTTATTTATTTATTTATTTTGCGGTACTGGGAATTGAACCCGGGGCGTTCTACCTCCGCGCTACACCCCCGGCCCTATTTTTTTATACTTTATTTTGAAACTGGGTCTCACAAAGTTGCAAAGGGCCTCACTAGGTAGAGAGAGAGAGAGACAGAGAGAGAGAGAGAGAGCTGAAGCTGGCCGCGAACCCGGATCCTCCGGTCTCCGCGTCCCAAAGTACTGGGATTACAAGCGTGCGCCACCACGCCAGGCTCTGAAGGAATATATGAAAGCAAAGAGGTCTTACGTGGTCTAGGAGTAGTGAAGAGGGTAGTAACATATACATTGAGAGATATTGCTCCTTCCTTCCTTCCTTGCTTGCTTGCTTCCTTCCTTCCATCCTCATTTTTCTTTTGATGGTACTGGTCATCAAACCCCAGAGCCTTTTTACCTCTGAGCTACACTCCCAATTCTATTTATTATATCTATTTATTTATTTATATTTTGAGGTGGGGTTTCCCTAAATTACCATGCACTGGCCTGGAACCTGTGATCCTCCTGTCTCAGCTTCCTGAATACTGGAATTACAGGCATAGTGTAGGATTTGCATCATTACAATGCATGCTATATGTAAACAAGGCTGGAGTTTAGTTCTGTGGTATTTACCTAGCACACACAAGCCCTAGATTCCATTTCCAGCACCTTCCCCCCACACACACACACATCGACTAATGTCTATATACTAACAACAGTCCCCAATCTAAACTGGTATATTTGAAATTGGAGAGTCATTTAAGTCTTAGACTCTACTAATTTTGATTATGATTTTATCAAATTTCACTCTCCCCAGAAATTTATGACATTTTTGGTACTGGGAATTGCACCCAGGAGCATTCTACCTCTGAGCTACACCCACTGTCTTTTTTATTAATTAATTAATTTATTTATTTATTTATTATTTATTTACTTTGAAACAGGGTCTCACTAAGTTGCTGAGGCTGGCCTTGAACCTGTGACCCTCCTGTCCTAGCTTCCCAAGTACTGAAATTGCAAGCATGCACCATCACGCCCGTTGAGAATGCTCCTTAAAATTTCTATTATTTTTTTTTTATGTCTGAGGTACTGGAGGTTGAACCTGGGGGTGCTCTACCATTGAGTTACATCTCTACTCCTTTTCATTTTTTTAAATTTTAGACTGAGTCTCAGTAAATTACCCAGGCCTGCCTCCAATTTATGATCTTCCTTCCTAAACCTCTTGAGTAGCTGGGATTACAGGGGTGGGCCACCATACCTGGCAATTATTTTATCTTTGACAAGAATGTACTATGAAGATTTCTGTGCTTTTAAGAACACTTTTGTTGGATACAATATACAAAGTCCTCAAATCAGGCTTTTTTCCCTTAATAATGTCTTGGCTGCTGTTCCATTAATTTTGGGAGGTCAATGCTCCCTAGAAGAAAACCAAAATCAAACTCTTTCCCTTGGAAAATGATTTCTTATTTATAATCTAGGGTTCTTATGGAAATCCACTTTTTTATCTCTCAATTTTGAGTGTTCTGGATGTCTTTTCACAGAAAAAAAAATGCCATTTCAATATGTAAATTCAAACCTTTAATTTTAGAAAATATTCCAAAAGTTATGTTCTTAAAAAAAGTTCTCTTTCACCAGAAAGTATAATAAATGCATGGTTAGGGTTTCTTTTGCTTTTTTTTATTCTTGTCTATTATTTTTTGTGAAAATTTTAACATTTTTAAAATACACACTCACAAACATTGAAGATCATTTGGTTTCCAGTTCTTTGAAATAATATACAAAACTCCTCTGAGTGTGTCTGTGTAGATATTTTGATCTTCTGCCATTCTAGCAGGTGTATAGCACTGTCTTATGGTCCAGTCTTGACGTTTCACCCTGACTAATGACCACAACTTATGTATTTTTTTTTTTTTGGTACTGGGGTCTGAACCCAGGGGTGGTCTACCTCTGAGCAATACACCCAGTCTTATTTTACTTTTTATTTAGAAACAAGGTCTCACTAAGTTGCTGCAAGCCTCATTAAATTGCTGAGGCTGGCCTGGAACCTGTGATCCTCTTGTCTCAGGCATGCACCACCATATCTTGTCTCTTAAGTATTTTTAAGATATCTTTTTTCTCTTAGGGGATTTTTTAATGTTTTGGCCCATTTTCCCTTTGTGTTACATTTTTCTCATTGATTTGAGGAATTTGTTTATCTATGGTGGGGCAACTTGCATCCACTTGCAGATATTTCAGGACAGACATCCCCAAGCCCTCCCATGAGACCTGTGCTGGGTAGGAAATTAGAGAAGGACTCAATTGCAATGCAGATTTGTACAGGTGCAGCAGCCTCCATGATAGGGACCTCATTGAGGCCTGGCTGGATCCCTCTTCCCACTTACCTCATCTCCCTGTGGAAGAAAATCCTCAAACTACAGGGAAATGGCAGAAAATTCCCGTTCAGATAAAGGTGAAGGCTCACTGAAGGTGGTGAGGAAACGCCAAGTATACAAACAGAACAAAGAAAGAAGCCTTAACCTGTGCGGGAGGGACAGGAAGACATCCTGACCCCAGCAATTAGAGATTTCTGTCACTGTGGGAAAAGGATTGCTGTCTCAACCCTGACACCTAGAGACATTTCAGCTTCCAAAGAGGCAGAACCGGGAGAGCCACAAAGCTGGCAAGTTCTGGGCAGCGAGTTACAGCAGTACAGATGGTGAAGGGAAGAGGACTCCGCCACAGAGGGAAGATGTGTAGCTGAAGGTGAGCAAACATTGAGGAAAATCCCCCAGTAACTCAGCCTCCACCATAAATACGAGGTATCGTTAGAGGAATCTGAAACCTATGGAACAAAAGAAGTGAAAACTTCCAGTAATAATATTTTTTCACCTCAAACCCCACTGAGTTATACAAATGTCTAATTTTAAACCAAAAGTGAGAGGACACAGGGGAGAAAGGTGGGGGGGAAAGAGTTGGATTGAGGAAGGAAATAGTGGCAAGACTACTGTGGCAATATATGAAGATATCACTATCAATGTCACTAAAATGTACCAGGAGGGGGAGGGAGAGTGCGGTGGGATGTGGAAGGAAACACACTAAGAGCTGTGTGAACTTATGTTTGTATCCATTGACTCTCACTATGATGTACAATTGCCATACACTAATAAAAGTATAAAAAAACTAAAAGTAGATTACTAAAAAAAAAGAAAAGAAAAGAAATCCCACAATGTTGAGAGATAAAGCAAGCAACAGTGTCAAACTCAGATGTTACAAAGATACTGGGACTTTGAGGCAGGGAATTAAAATAAGTTAGATTAATATGTTAAAGGTTCAAGATGCAGAGGTGCACAATGTGCATAAACACAAGAGGGAATATCAACACAGAGATGAAAATTACTGAAAAAGCAACTACTAGAAATACTAGAAATGGAAAACTTAGAGATTGAGACCATCTTTAGGTAGCACTTGAATAAAAGTCAAGCAAGGATCGGTGAGCATGAATATAGTTGCTAGAACTTAATAGAAACAGCCTAAATTGAAAAAGAAAGGGAAAATCATGAAAAATTCGAACCCAGAACATCTGAAAGTTGTACTGCAACATGAACTGATTGAACAGACATGTAATTGGAATTCCATAATGGCTAGAGAGAGAATAGAACAGAAGATGTATTCAAAGAGATAATGGCTGATGGGATTTCAAGAATAAAGAAAGACATTGAACTAAGTGTACATATTGGGATGGAGAAATAAAAGTGCTTCTATTTATAGATGGCATGCCTGTCTATATAGAAAATCCCAAAATATTTACAAAAAAGCTACTAGAATTTATAAGTGAGTTAAGCAAGGTGGCAAGATATAAGATTAATATATAAAATTTAGTTATAATTCTATTTACTAAAATACACAGATGGAAACTGAAATAAAAATACAATGTAAAACCGAATAAAAATATGAAATTCTAAGGGTGAATTTGTTTATCTTCTTAATGCAAAATAGGACTTCAAATTGAGTAAATTTGCCCAACTTCTGTAGTGCCAATAATGGACTTCAAACTAAGAAAATTTTACCTTCCTGGCTAAAAAAAATTCTAAAGCATTATGAGAAAGGAAAAATATAATCAAATGCCAGTTGACATATTTTTCCTTACATTTTCTGGGGTACTCCTTTGAGAATAAAGACACACAGGAAATGTAGATGAAGCAGGCCACAGTGCCAAGCCAACCAGCATGTTTGGAATGATGTCAACTGAGGATGCCTAAGTAAAAAAATAAATTTACATAAGTTTATGCCCCCGCCTTGATTTTCTTACAGTTCCATTGCTGCTCAGTCATCCAGCTTGGAAAATAAATTCCAGTGCTAAATGAGAATATGCAATTTAGAAAGTGAATTGTGAGAAAAGAGTTGCAAACTGAGTGAAATAGAACCAAAACCTAAGAAGAGGAAGCAGGACTTAATGTTTTTCAGCAATATGAGATTGAAAAAAAAAACTAAAACATTAAACATGATGCAATGTATACAGGTTTCAAAACAATATGCGATACCCCATCAATATGTACGATTCTGTTTTATGTATCAGTTAAATTTAATTGTTAAAAATAAATGAATAAAATAAATTTAATTTAAGTGAAAAAGATTCAGTGAATTTAGAAAAAGGAAAAATGGCTATAGGTTGAAATAACATTAGGAATCACAGTGAACTTATTTGGGAAGAAAGCATGAAGACAGTGTGATATGTAAAAATCCCAGTCTTTTTCCTATAGTCTAGGTAATCCTCCTCTGTTTTCTGTTAACCTTTTTACCTCAGACTTAGACATACTCAAGGTATGGAGTGAGGCTGCCAAAAGGTCCAGCACACTTCAGTGTGGTGCCTGCTGTTAATGAATTCAGCCTCTCAGTTTCTGACTTTCATATTTGTTCTTTAATGCCTTTAAAGAGGCAGGGTTTTAGTATCAATTTGTGCTTTGATTGCTTTATAATTTATTTATTGCTTTTGCCATGCTAATTTACCAAGTACTTTATTTATTTTTTGCAGTTAAGTCTAGTACCTGCCCACATAGATGGAAACATAATTCTATTGCCTATTTAAAATTCATGGAAAAACTGATCATAATACTTACCTCTTGGTCTGGTACATTTCTTCTGGTAAGTGTTCTTCATATATTAATAGTTTTTGTTACTAATCAATTTACTTTTTTAATATTGATTGCATGAAACTATGCCAGTTCCTTTTATCATGACTCTTAACTGAAATAGTTGGATCCTTCTGAATAACTATATCCCAGTTTGGGAGGGAAGTAGGGTGTTGAGCCTTTGTCCTAAGAAGATTTGTTTTCACAAAGCAAAAACTTACATACATACAGCATAGACTTTACTGCTTTATTTAAGTATGGTTTCTCTATGTCCCGAGATAACCTTGTTTACTATAATAATTTGAATCCTATCATGGCTATAGAGTACTGACATCAGTCCTGTTCATTCACAAAACCAACTGTGTTCCTTCTTAGATAACACAGATTTCATTTAAGAAATATATCTCTTGTTGGCTAGTAGCTTTCAGAGATCAGCCATTTACATGACAATTTTTTTTCTTTTTTTTTTTTGTACTGGGGATTGAACCCAAAGCATTCTATCTCTAAGCTGTATCTCCAGCCCTGTTTTATTTTTTTATTTTGAAACAGTGCCTCACTGAGTTGCTGAGGGCCTAAGTTGCTTGAACCTATGATCGTCTTGTCTCAGCCTCCCAAGTACTGAGATTACAGGCACTGGCCACCACACCTGGCTATATTTTTTCTAAATGATAAAATGAGGCTATCTGAGGTTACTTTTTATTTTTTCATGACATGGTTTCTTCTTGAAACCATGAGATATTTTTAGTAAAGTGACCCTCTTTTATATCAAAACAAAGTGATAGATAAGGTCAGTGTCTAATACAATAGAAACATAGTTAAATATTTAAAACAGTGTAATTTATGAGAAATATTAATTGATAATAGTATAAATATGCGATATATTTGCTTTAGCTTCTATTAAAAATTGCCGGGTGTGGTGGCGCACGCTTATAATCCCAGTACTTTGGGAGGCTGAGACCGGAGGATCCAGTTTCGCGGCCAGCCTCAGCTCTTTCTCTCTCTCTCTCTCCCCACCCCCTCCTTAGTGAGGCCCTCCACAACTTTGTGAGACACGGTTTCAAAATAAAGTATAAAAAATAGGGCTGGGGGCGTAGCGCAGAGGTAGAATGCCCCTGCGTTCAATCCCTGGTACCGCAAAAAAAAAAAAAAATTATTGATATCTGAACATATGGTCACTAATTCTATTGATGTTTACTTTCTCTAGTTACTACAGTCTACGTTTCAAGTAACTAAAAAAAACTGATTTTTAAGTACAATTAAGATTGATTATATATCAAAATTACTATTACTAAAAAGCAACCTAACTCAGGGTTTTGTATTCATAAAGTAAAGATAACATCTGAAGCTATAATGATTGAAGCTATGATGGTTTTATTTCTTTAAAGCAGCAAACTTAACCATTTTAGTGGCCTGGTTAGCTTTGGCCCAGTAGTGTAAAAAGTCATGGACTAAAATTATAGCTTATGCTTAATGTATAATTCTTTGAAGATAAAATGTTGCTTTTCATTTGGAACAGGAAGCCCAACTTTTAATTTTTTGTTAAAATGCTTCTTTTTATAATCACTCCCCATGGGAATGAAAAAACTGCATTAGAACATAGTCCAATAAACAGTGGATTAGGGATGACACATCTTAAGAAGAGACTGACAGACATTTGATTTTTTTATGTCTGAAAATCCTGTCAACAGCAGCATTTTTGGCCTATACATGGTCTCTGGGCTGCAGTCAGAGCCATCTGTCTGAGTGGCAAACTGCCTATTCATAAATTAGTTGGACCATTTCATCAGGGCTGAAATGCCAAGGAATAATAACTACAAAAGAGCAGATTATATATTTCACCAACTGCTGCTACATGTATAGGAAACTCACATTCATTGCTATATTATTGTCATAGATTAAAATGTCATGTAATCTACCTGAAGTAGGGCCTTAAAAGAAGGTATGATAGAGATCTTTTGGTTTACCTGAAATTTTATTTTTTATGTAACAATCTTGAGCTTAAAATGATATGCAGGGAGGATTCGTATATTCAGATGAACAAGTACAGGACGCATCAAAAATAGTTTATATATGTATAATAACTTTAAAGTGATGACTGTAGTTTTCTTTTATACTTTTATTGGTGCATTGTAATTATACATCATAGTGAGGTTCAAAGTGATACAAACACCCATGCACACAGCACTAGATGCATTGCTCTCTGCGTCCCACCCGGCTGCCCCATCATCCTTCCCCGTACACGTTCCTTCAGTTGGTACAGATACCTTCACACATAGACAGAACCTTATTTGAACTGTCTCCTTCCGCAATCCACATTTCCCCCCTCTCCTCCCAGTCCTCTTGCACTATTCTGCTAGTTTTTCTCTTCATTTACTGAAGTCCCTTTTGTTTCCTCTTTTTGTTCCAGCTTCCACATATGACAGAAAATATATGACTCTTGACTTTCTGAGACCAGTTCATCGCACATAGCATAATATTCTCTAGTTTCATCTACTCTGCAAATGACATAATTTTATTCTTCCTTATGGCTGAGTAAAATTCTCTGCAGCAGTTGTACTAATTTACAATCCCACCAACAGTGTATAGGAGTTCCTATTTTCTCACATCCTCACCAGCGTTTATTATTGTTTGTATTCTTGATGGTTGCCATTCTAATTAGAGTTAGATGGAATCCCAGGGTAGTTCTGATTTGCATTTCCCTAATTCCTAATGATGTTGAACATTTTTTATATATTTATTGGCCATTTGTATTTCTTCTTTTGAGAAGTGTCTAGTCAAATCCATTGGCCCTTTTTAGTTGTTTTTTTTTTGGTGTTAAGTTTTTTGAGTTCTTTATATATTCTAGATATCAGTCCTATATCTGAAGAATAGCTGACAAAGATTTTCCCCAAATTTGCAGGTTCTCTCTTCAAATTCTTGGTTGTATCTTTGGCTGCTCAGAAGCTTTTTAATTTGTTAGCATCCAATTTACTGATTCTCAATTTTATTTCCTGAGCTTTAGGAGTCTTGTTGAGGAAGTCTCTATCAATGCTTATATGTTGTACAGTTAGTCCTATGTTTTCTTCTAGTTATTGAAAACTTTCTGGTTTAATTCATAGGTCTTCGATCCATCTTGAGTTGAATTTTTTGCAGAATTTTATTTTTCTACATATGAAAATCCAGTTTGCCTAATACCGTTTGTTGAAAAAGCTCTCTTTTCTCCAGCATATGCTTTTGGTACCTTTGTCAAAAATCAACTGGCTATAAGTATGAGGATTTGTTTCTGTATCTTCTATTCTATTTCATGACACTGAGATGATTATAGTCTTTATTTAATGGTAATCTCTTTCCACATGAATCAATTCTAGGAATTATATTTCATGTTTTAAAAGCGAGAAGAGAAAAAAGAAATGTGAGCCACGCATGATGGTGCCCTCCTGTAATCCCAGGACTTGGAAAGCTGAGACAGTAGGATCACAGGTTTGAGACCAGCCTTGGCAACTTAGTGAGACCCTCAGCAACTTAGTGAGAACTTGTTTCAAAATAAAACTATAATAATAAATAAAATAATAAATAAAATAGGGTCAGGGGCAAAGCTAGAAGGTAGAGTGTCTCTGGGTTCACTCCCCAGTACCAAAAGAAAAAAAAAAGAAAAAGAAAGAAACAAAGAAAGGAATGATGCATCATGTGTGTGTGTGTACATGCATTTCCTTAGGAAATCAGTGTGTTTGGGTTTTCATATTGATAACACTGGAAGTAAATAACTCAATTTAGCTTCATTTAGATAATGTTATATAATCTAATATACTTATAATTTATGGTTCATTTCTATTCCTCTAATGATTGGCTAGCTTAATTCAATCAAAAGTTTGTTTTTCTTTCATGTGTCTTCATAGTAAATAGGAATTAGTTGATCTCTTGTCTCAAATAATAGGCATGCCAATCTTCTAATGGATTCGTTCATTTTTATTTATCAGGATTTTATTTAATTTTCCAAAGAAAATACATAGACAAATATTTTGAGGTGGTCTATAAGTTAACTGACTGCTTGAATAGTTTGGTTCTTATTTTATAATGAATTTGATGTTATGCCAAAAGCAGTCTAAGCATGGCACCTTTTCTGTCAATTTGCACATGCAGCAGATTTAGTGTTTTCTAACATACCTGCCATCTTGAAGTACAGAGAATGAATCTAGTACTGTATTTTACTATAGATTTATAAAGTTGATTGTGAAATAAATATAAGCAGGTTTTTCATGTTCCAAACATTTCATTTCTGACAATCAAAAGCTATATTTCAAATATTGTGAACAATGAAATAGCCTATGAATGCTAATGGAAAGGAACAAAGAGAGTAGATATAATTTGTAATATACTGTGTGCGGTCCTGGCATTCGTCCATAATGAAAGTGCTCAGCCCTTACAATTATGGGAATTCCGGTGACCTTCCAACATCAGTCCAATTTCTACATTATATCATCTTTTTTTCATTAAAAAGGTGTCCTATAAAGAAATAAGATATATGAGCATTGTAGAGTCAGCAAAACTTTGCAAGGCTATACCTTTTAAAAAATTAGATCCTTACCCTACCATGAGTGACCCAGAAGTTTTAATTTAATGAAATAATTAGACTGAAATATGAAGCCAATAACTTATGAAGGAAAGTTATGGCTCAATCTTCAGAATTCTTTCCACCTAATATTTTCTTTCTTATCATACAGGAACATGTTCCTCTTAGAATGACTATATTAAACTACAAACTATTAAGTCTGAGCTCTACATGCAAGTCTCCCAGATAGACATCATGTGTTTGCTTATTTCAAAATGTGACTTAATTCTTTGGGTATTTATTAATAATTCGTTGTATTCACCTATTTCAGGAATTATATGGTATGTAGAACAATATTGGAGGGCCTCAATACCCCAGTCTAGAGCTTATGAATAGTAATCACAAAATAAAGTATGGAACTCACCAATTAGAGGACATATCAAGTTCCATGAGATTTGAAAGAGTGAAAGTAGACATCCAACTCAGGAAGGAATAAAAGAAGCTCTTTATGGGGAGGATGTTTTAATCTGGTTTTGTTTTTGAATAATCATTTGGTAAGGGAAACAGGGGCTTCCTAAAGAGGAGGATGAAAATGAACAACCAAAGACTATACCATGTGCCTCTGATAGGTCATCAAGAAAACAGTCACAAACATGGACACAGGCATTCTACCCCTGGGGCGGGAGGGTATAAGCATGGACAGAGACTTCGGGAACATAGATTAAAATGGCAGACTAAACCTTGAAGGTAGAACAGGAACATTAATTTTCAAAAAGTCTTTTTTTAGCATCTTTAGCTACAGAAGGTAGCTTGAGAAGAATTTTATGTGAGTGTTGCGTTGCAAGGAACCATAGCAACAAAACCCCCAAGCCCAGCTCAACTCTGGACAGATTGACTGAATCCTCAAAATAGTCATCAAGCAGAAATAAATCATGTCCTTTTCCAGGCATGCATGCTGCTTACCTCAGAGAAGTCTCTGCTGTTCTGTGTCCAAAAGTGAATATCCAGTACTCAATAGAAACTTACAAAAGACACGAAAATGCAAAAAATTTCAACCCTTTTTCATGATAAAACCAAATTCATAGATGGATCCAGATGATGGAACTACAAAATAGAAAATTTAAAATAACTATTTTAATATATTAAAGGCTCTATGGAAAAGATGCAAAATACCAGAATTTGATGGGGAATTTCAGAGAGAGACAGAAATAATGAAGGTCAGATAGAAATGCTAGAAATTAAACTACAGCAACAAAGATGAGGAATTATTTCAAATGTTCATAAGGGTACGAACCATAGTTGAGGAAAGAATCAGGAAACTTGAAGAATTATCCACAATAAAATGAAGAGAAGGAGTGAAGAAAAATGCAGAAGAGACATTCCAAAGCTCTGAGATAGCAGGAAGAGGAGGAGGAGGAAACATTTTATAAAATAGGTGGTTGGAATCACAGAAGAGAAGAGAAGGAAGATGGGGAAGAAGACAAACTTAAAGGTATAATAGATGAAAATGTTCTAAAAATAATGAAAAACCATCAACCTTTAGATCCCAGAATCACAGTGAACTCCAAACAAGATGAAAACACACACACACACACACACACACA